>JAKLMF010000039.1:0-40628 GCA_022813555.1 Botryosphaeria agaves | reverse complement strand
CTCCTACATTGTGCATGATGTTGCCTATATTGCTGCATGATGACAGGGATGAGCGTGTTACTTTCCGTTGGATGTTTTCGAAACTTCGCGCGTTTGTTGAATTACCGTTGCAATGGGACTACGGCTGATTCGATCAACAGATTTTTCACTTTGTTTGCAATCTAGAGAATGTATCCTGAACAGTGATAGCTCCCAGAATGATAATCCCATGTACACACGGTATGAGAGTATGACTAGAGCGCAGGCTGATCTGATCCTGACCTTTCTTATATCGCATGCATCTAGTCATCACAGCTCCACACTACTGAACAAATTCCACAGATGAACAGGGTCGTCCAAAGTCGCGCTGGCACGACACCGCACTCTACACTTCATAGAAGCGATCAACTTGTGGTGCTGATGATAATGATTAGAAATATGTGAGACTTGAATTTTGGGTGAAAGGAGTGGAAGTGAAGTCCGTTTGAGCGGAAGTTGCCGATGCTACCCCAGGACCGCTTCACCCAGTCGATTTGGAGGATTACAGCCAGGACGAAACAAACTCGCTGGGACCCAGATCGAGATGAAGTCCAGACCGATGCAGCAGCTCAACATGACGGACGAGTGTCTGCGTTCAGTTTTGAACTGGGCGGCACTAACCCGTGTCCCATCTCGACTTGCCCACACAGCAGCTATCCGGATAATGTTACCGCAGAACCATTCACTGCAGACCAGATCAAGGCGATCCACCACGTCTAGGGGATTTCGACCATCAGTAGTTGCTGATACTCTGAACTGACGAAGTAAACACTTCCTCACCTCTGAGTCAGCAGTCTGCGACTTGCCATTGTTTGTCGTTTGCGGTGCATCAATAGAGCTATTCACTTTTGCTGAAGGCCTTGCAACTCTTGTTGTAATGACCTGATTCAGCTTGACTATTTATACAGCACTTCAACTTGCGACTGCTTCCTCCTTCCTCATAACCACTTCAAGCTCCCTCCCATACCCTTTCCTCAGCTTTCCCCCATAACACGCAAGTCCGTTGTCGAAAGTAGCTACTTGGCAGGCCAAGCAGCAGTAGAGAACTTTCTTGCGGTCCCTTGTTAACTTCTAGTTGTTGTTATTGGAAAGGAGCTCAACATGGCTCGTTTCGGGAAAGAGACCACGTGCAGGTAAGCCGGCGTCTTGGTTCCCCCCTTTGCTCATAATGGTACTATTATTCTGGCAGCAACCATGGGAATTATGCGACGTGCTCAAACGGTCCAGACAAGAATGGGAGATGGACACGGCACCGAGAAACCCACCAGCCGCTATGCAAGCGCTGTTACTCACACATGTACTACACCCGGCGGAACAAAAAGCAGACAATGCGCAAGGCACGATCAGCTTCCATTGCATCCCACCAGTCTCCAGGTACGATGACCAGTGTTCCCGCGACACGGCCTAGCAACATTGAATACGACACTTCCGGTAACTCGACAGGCGACGCTTCCGGCCCTCCACCTAAATCACCACCTCCACGGCCGGGAGCTTCACCAATCACTGTGCCGGAGACGCCCCATTCGACCGGCCTTGCAGAGGATGCTCCGCACTCAGGACAGCAGCATCTCTCCGTTGAACACCCGAACCTTCAAGCCACATCATCTGGCGACGAGCCAGCTCAACTATCTCAGCAACGTCACACCTCAGAGGTGCCTCCAAAACCGAGCCCCTCTATTGCGAATCAAGCTCCTCGAACGTTGGTCGAACTCCTACGGCCTGGCCACGCTCCCACGCCGCCATTGAGACTCGGCGGCCTCCAGGTCAATTGTCCCGAAGTCGAAGGTCTTAGAAACTTCATGGCGGAAGGTGGCCATAACCTCAGTCCAAATCAACTCCAGATAAACGAAGCCATGTCCTTGATAAATCACAGTCTCAGGAACGCCGCCACCACCGTCTATAGTGCAAGGAAGTCGTTCTCGGGATTTCTCTCATGGAAAGAGCCCTTGCCGGCGAGGCCATTGTTCGAAGAAGCTAAGAGGAATCCACAACTGCTTGAGCTGTACAGGACAGTCTACGCTGGTTCAACTGACACTGACACTAATGACGAGCCATGGGTGCGGAGGGCGAAGGAACTTGAGGATACGAAGCTCGAAGCACGCAACTTGCTACACGCGATGATGGGGGCTGCCCTGATGAAATCGGTCTTCACTTCAGCTCGGGATCCATGCTGGATTGACCCTAACTCACAGCTCACTCACCTCTTGGATTCTCTTGAACACACTTTCGATCGAGAAGGTGAGTTTGGACTCTTTCACCACGAAGCCTCAAGCCACTGACATGTCGCAGGTCTAGGAGACTGCTTTCGCCTGGCACAGAGACACGCATACGAAAACTATCTTTCGACGCACCACAAAGTTGAAGAGGATATGACGCTGGCAGGGAAGCTGACTTCGGAACTCATACAGACCTTGATGCCCGTCCTCGACAGCCTTCCAGACAATCATCACTCACGAACATATCACAAGTATTACAAAGATTTCAGACGAGATGTGTTGGACGCCTTCAAGCGAGCTGTGGAGTTGAGATCGAAGCTGGAACTTGGCGATCAAGTCTATCAGTTCCACTGGTTCAGCGGAGGTGTGTCGTTCGTCCCGGATTGGATGGAGGATCAGGGTGGCGATGGAGGATATGCAGGGAACACAGTCCTCATGTGCCTCTTTCCCGCTATTTCTATCGAGGATCCGGAAGCTCCCGGAGAACCCGCCATCTATCGTAGAGCTGCAGTCTATCAGGTCCCACCCTATGGGAACAACATCGGCGGCGGATGAGTGGAAGAGCTGGAAGACGGATGCAGTAAAATTTCGCATGTCAACTGTTCGAAACCTCCGAGCTGTCGCGTTCATAATATGCTGGACATGTCAACGTTTGGATGGGTTGCGGAGGTTGTTAGCAGGGTTTCGATCAATCGCGTTGTGTAACTACTTCTCAGCAATACCGGCTGGAGCGGGACTCTGCACGATCTTGCTCTAGTCTGTTCTTTGATACACACCACTTTCAACCGTCGCAGTCATCATGTCACCACCATTTCCTCAACATGCACGAGCTACTCCAAAAATTGTCCCAATGTCATGTCACGATAATTCCAATTAATCCTTAGTTCTCGAAGAAATACCCCCATGATAAATTCTGAAAACACCAATTCCATGATAATCTAATGCTACAGACGAATCCCTGACACAGCTCCCAATTCTCTCCAGACTCCGCATCATTCAGACCACCTCCAGTCTATCCATGCGCCACACCATAAGAAACCGAACCCCGAGAACATCCACGAGCCCCGCATACAACTCCAACCTCACCCCCCCTCATCTCCGCAGCCCTTCCCCGTCAAAAACCCCCTTCTCCTCCCTCAGCAGACCCCGCTACCTCCCCCTCCTCTCCACAACCTCCACCCTCATCCCCTTCCTAATCTCCCCCTCACCCCTCGACACACATAGCAACCCAAAGAACAACTTCTCGTGCTCCTTTGGAACCTGCCAACCCACCACATCCACATCCACCTCCACCGCCTTCCCCGTCACCGGGTCCACGAGGCGGATCGTCTTCCACGTCTCCTCATCCCACGCCACGCCGCCGCGTGCAACGATATCCGGCCCAAGCATCTCCATCGAGACGGCCTTGAGGCCCTTAGCCACCATCCAACCGTTCGCGACCCTGAGCGATTTCTCACAGATAACGAGTAACGGCTCCCGATCCGCGGACCCGGTGCTCTCCACCCGGCCCGGCACTGCGGGACGCCCGTTGCTGCTGCGCTCACTCGGAGCTGGGCCTCTATACGCGAGTCGCACCTCCTGGCCCAGAAAGTCGGAAATAGGCCACGTGAGCCAGGAGGGGTAGAGCCATGCATCGACGGGCTCGCCCTCAGTTGACACCTTTGTGAACACGGCGTTGCCCACCATGAACCACTCTGCCGTCGGGTGGGCCGGGAGATGGAGGGGGCGCGTTGGACTGGGCTGGTCTGGGCTGGTGGGGATGGCGATGTGGAGGAGGTCGTTAGTGGCGGAGTAGGCTGTCGCGAGGAGTGCCAGCTTGGGGCAATCGCGGGGGGTGACGGGCTCGTAGGTGCCGGCGCGGACGAATAGCCATTGGCGGTTGAGGGAGAGGGGGGTGCGCAGGAGGGTGGTTGAGGGGACTCTGGAGCCGCGGCAGTATTGTATCGGACAGACGTTGAGCTGAGAGACTGTGGGGGATCGGGTGCTGCGTTGACGGGTGTTGCGTTGACGGGAGTTGGAGGAGTCCGATGGGTTGAACGGTTTGCGGTAGACCCAGGAGCGGAGTGTAAGGGTGATGAGGAGAGTGGCCCAGAGGGCATAGAAGCAGCGTAGGACGATGACTTGGTCCAAGGAAAGGTTGAAGTAAGCCATCTTGCTCTGAGTTGTTGGAAGCTCAGCGGATATTGAAGTGGTTGAAGAAAGCCTGGGGGTAGCAAGTCGTGGATTGAAAGTAGGAAGTCGAACGTCCATGATGAAGAGAAGATCGATGGAATGGAGAGATACGGGGGTATTTGTAGTTCCCTATAAGTGTTGCTTTGTGCGTGTTACCTCGCAAAGTGCATTAAAAGGTGCGTGAGACCAATGTGCCTGTTCACGAACAATACATTGTTCACCATTAAGGTTGGGTTTATACTGATGTGTTAGCGGGTGAAAGCGAGAGCCCTTAACAGCAGTGGAGATGTTACAGAACGTCCTTAGATTGACTCATATATTTACAAAAGTGAAGGCTGTTGGACAAGAGGTAGGCGACGTTGAGTAGGGATGCTTCACGATCTTACGTCGGCAAGTTTGTGACAAAGAAGACGACTTGTACCATTGCTTTAGAGCATTTTTATCACGTGCATTTTTCAGTGTTTGCTTTGCAAAGTGATAAGAGACAGCCGTAAGATACAAGCTGCATTGCTATCGCTTTTGAGACAACGCAGGCATTTCGCATCGCCTGAGTTTCCAGCATAACACGTGACGAGGATACGAAGCCACAGCGACTGAGCGAAGAAATGTTCAAAGAGCTAAGAATTATGATTTTCATGACAAAAGTGACTGTAATGAAATGCATGCTTGCCCATCAAGCCATTCTGCATCACAAACGCCTAAGATATGCTAGATCTCGAACGCAACGGCAGAAGATGCAACATGCCATAAATCGGTCACGGATGGTACTTCTCACTGGTTATTATCCCTGCCGTGCCTTACCGCCACGCGTCGTCCTGGTTGTCTCCGTTGTGCCAGGAGCCGCTTTGGCCTTGCTGGTAGCTGTTGGCGCTGCATAGGATGGCACCCTTCGTTTAACTGTTGTTTCGGTTGCTGGCGCATCGGCATCGATCTTGCGCTTTCGCCCCCGTTTCTGTATGTCGAGGCCAGTGTGGTCCTCAGTGGTTGTGGTAGAGGTGCTAACACGGCTAGTATCCGCTTTGCGCTTCAGACCACCAGTGCGTGTCTTTTCTTGAGCGTCCTTATCGGCAGTCATCGTCGTCTCGGCCGCGTCGTGGCCAGTCGGAGCGGGCAGCTCTCCTTCATTGTATGAGTCACTCATCGCTGAACGCAGGGCAAAGGAGCGGGTCTCCGTGGGCAATGACGGCACACCGGTCGGGCTGATATTGGTGACCTCTCGTTTCCTGGCAGGTATGTAGACACCCATGAACTTGCTAGGAGTGCCGCTGGTAGTAGTCTCTGTCGAAGCAGGTGTAGGAGGTCGCTGTCCGATCGGAAGCTTCGTCGGTGGAGAAGTTGTATCGACAGAGGGCGACTTGGTCTCGCTATCAGCGGGAGACAATGGGTCAAAGTTGCGTCTCGAAATTGCGGCCTGCCGAGACACCCACTGCGACAAGCCGGTTGGATGCGACTGCTCTTCTTCTGGCTCTTCTTCTGGCTCTTCTTCTGCATCCTCTTCACCGCCTAGTAGCTGCGCTGCCAGCTCCCCTGCAATGTCGTCTGATGACTCTTGCCCACCAAGCATACGAGCGGCAAACTGGAGCAGCGTGGACTCATCCAGTCCCTCCACATCCGCACCTGATTCTGCTAGACCACGCTGTAGAGCAGCCCTCAGCACCTCGGGATCTAAACCACTTCCTGCAATGAGGGTTTGGACTTCGTCATCCTCATCTGTATCCCCTACTTCCGCTGGTTGTTTGAGCTGATCACTGGCTTCTGGATCTTTATGCCGAACGTGTTTGGTCGGAGCAGTGTCGCCTTCGTTGCGGTTTGGGGTGGAAAAGCGGGGACTTCTGGAGCCAAGTGTACCGTTGAACCGTTCTTTCCAGTCTTTTAACAATGCGTATGATTTACTGCGGTCCACGTCAAGCCTGGAGCCTGATATATGTGAACTCGCATTCCGGGCCTGTCTCGACCGCCAGAGGACTGTAGGTGTAGGTGAAGTTGCTCTTCCTGAGCCAGCGGCTTCTGCTCCAGCCTCCACTTTGCGTCTCTTGCTCGGTGAAAGTGGGGCTACAGGAGACCTCCTCTTACCTCCCGCCTTCAACATTTGTGTCTTTGACTGCTTGCTCGGCTCCGTATCATTGAAACCATCGGAGTCGAACTCTATGTCCACCCAATAGTCGAATCGTGAATGCTCGTCCCAGTAGTTGTCGTTCTCGTAAGGAGGAGGGGAGGGAACGGCGTGTTCGGCGAGGTCCTCCTGTCTCAAGTCAGCCGGCTGATTGCATACCCAACAGCCAGTAGACGAGGCTGCTCTCATGCGTGTTCCCGACTCACCGCCATGTCATATGAATCCTCGACGTAGAAGTAATCCCCACCGTAGTCGTCGTCACTGCAGTCTTCCCAGTCGGACATGTTGACGGTTTCTATTCCTTTACAGTGCCAAATAACAAGAGAACAAGCTCAATATATGAGCTGTGAGGCAACCGATCTATGTGAATCGTGGAGGAAGCGTAGCAGGCTGATTGGGTTAGAACGCGTTTGCTGGCGACGGGGAAAGCGCGTTGCAACAGAGCGGATCAGCGGAGATGCGACCAAACTTCGATTATCTCGCGGAAAACATGTCAAGGATATCGGCGTGTCAAGACTTGAGCGTACGAAGTGGGACTGAGATCTGGTGATGGACGATGGTGACACGGCTGACGCGGTCGTCGTTGCTGGACCGCATCAAAAACCGCAGCTCCCTTCCAAGGTTCACTCGCGAATCATGACGGGGTGTCAACAATGTACATGGACCGCTGAGTCAGCATCATAATCACCTTCATTCATTCGATGAGGGTTCTCTGAGTGAAGCTGCGTCTATACACAGGTACATATCGTCCAACATGAGGAATTGCACGCAAAACAAAGAATCTCCATGTTGCCGTTCGGTTTGTTGTCGTCTCCAGGCAAACTCACGAACCCCCCGCATTCTCGGCAGGCCGGCTAGCGTCGGGTTTAATACTCCACGATCAGATCAACAGCAACCTAGGTACCTGAGTACTTGAATACTATTCCATGAATATGATGTCGCGCCTTTGCGCTGTGTGAAGTCTGTCCTCTCTAGCCATCGGCCATGTCTGCTCTCTCGACCCTCCGCGCAACGCGCAACTTGCCGCGACTCATCAACGCAGCTCTTATAGCTACTAGAAGCAACTCCACAGCTACCAGCGCCGCTGATATCAAGCCTTTGACTTCTGTACTTATTGCCAACCGCGGAGAAATAGCACTGTATATCATGTTGTTCTCAGTCGTATCAAGAGGCAATGCTTAGATCCATATAGGCGCGTCGGACGAACCGCATCAGAGTATGGCATTCGCACCACGACCCTCTACACCGATCCCGATGCTCGCTCTCAGCACGCATTGAGCTCGCCCTTCGCTGTAAACCTCGGCGATCCGAGCGCATACCTCGATGGAGACCGTATCATTGAGGTGGCCAAGCGGGAGGGCTGTGAAGGGATACATCCAGGTTACGGCTTCGTATGATGTGTCCTGTGCTGGTCGAGGGAACTGTTGCTGAGATGGAAACAGTTGTCCGAGAATGCCGAGTTCGCGCGGAAATGCATGGAGGCAGGGCTGAACTTTATTGGCCCTCCATGGCAGGCTATTGAGGCAATGGGCAGCAAGAGGTTGGCATCACAGAACTGATTGAGGTTCGGTCGCTGACTTCTTGTAGCCGGTCGAAAGAGATCATGACCGCCGCAGGTGTGCCCTGCATACCCGGCTACCACGGCCGTAACCAGGACCCCGAACATCTGAAAGCCGAGGCGGAGAAAGTTGGATATCCGGTATTACTCAAAGCTGTCAAAGGCGGAGGAGGCAAGGGAATGCGCATTGCCAGAACACCAGACGAGTTCCTCGACCAGTTAGCTTCCGCAAAATCCGAAGCACGCAACTCTTTCGGCGACGACGTGATGCTCGTGGAGAAGTACATCACCAAGCCACGGCACATCGAAGTTCAGGTTTTCGCGGACAAGCATGGCAACTGCGTGGCTCTGGGAGAGAGAGACTGCAGCATTCAGCGCCGCCACCAAAAGATCTTGGAAGAGTCGCCCGCACCGCACCTGGACGAAGCCATCCGTCAAGATCTATGGGAAAAAGCACGTGCAGCCGCCCTAGCCGTCAACTACGAGGGCGCCGGCACCGTAGAGTTTATCTTCGACAATGACACAAACGAGTTCTTCTTCATGGAAATGAACACGCGCCTACAAGTCGAACACCCAGTCACCGAGATGGTTACCGGCGAAGACCTGGTCCGCTGGCAGCTCATCGTTGCAGAAGGCGGCAAACTTCCTCTCACCCAGAAGGAGATCGAGCAGCGCATCGCAGAAAGAGGTGCCGCGATCGAGGCCAGAATCTACGCCGAAAATCCAGACATGTACCGCTCCTCTCCCCGTCTCATACCCACCCCTTACTAATTCCACCCTAGGAACTTCATCCCCGACTCCGGAACCCTCATCCACCTCCACACCCCGCCAACAACCCCAACCGTCCGCATCGACGCTGGCTTCGCCGCCGGCGACGAGGTGTCTTCGCACTATGACCCCATGATCGCAAAACTCATCGTGCAAGGCCCGACACGCCAGGCGGCGCTGCAAAAACTTCGCGCAGCGCTCGAGCAGTATGAGGTGGCCGGACCGATCACGAACATCGAGTTCCTGAAGCGCATGTGTGTCAGCCCAGCATTTGTGGCTGGGGAGGTCGAGACGGGGTATATCGAGAAGCACCGTGACGAGCTGTTCGCAAGGAAGGAGGTCAAGCCGGAAGTGCTGGCGCAGGCGGCGGTTGGGCTGCTGCTCCAGGAGGACGCTGCGACGAAAGCCGGTTCGCTGTTCGGCAGTCCGGGGGCAGTGATCGGGTTCGGCGCGGGATACCAGCAGCGCGAGTTCCACCTCATGGAGCTCGCGGCGGACGGGAAAGGCGAGAGCACGCCTACCACTGTGCGCGTGCGGCAGACGGCGCCGGATAGGTTCAGTGTGGCTGTGAATGATGCGGAGTATCCGGATGTCACGAGCACGCTCGACACCGCCTCGAATACCATCACGAGTTTCTATCCGCATACGAGACTAGCCACCACGTTCATCCGGGATGAGGACCGCCTGACCCTCTTCCAGCAAGGCCGGCAGTACCGCCTGCAAATCGCGGTGCCCAAGTGGGCCGAGAAAGCTTTAGGCATCAAAGACGTCGCGAACAGTGTGCTCGCCCCGATGCCGTGCAAGGTGCTGAGGGTGGAAGTGCAAGAGGGCGAGACGGTCAAGAAGGATCAGCCGCTTGTGGTCATTGAGAGTATGAAGATGGAGACGGTGATCCGAAGTCCGCAGAACGGGGTTATTGCTAGGGTGGTTCATGGCAAAGGCGTAAGTGCACTGGACCGCGTGAGGACCGCACGATGCTGATCATGGTATAGGACATGTGTAAAGCTGGGACAGCTCTCGTGGAGTTTGCTGGGGAAGACTCGCAGTGAGGACGCTCGGCTAAGATCCACCCCAGGAGTTTCGCGAGTAATCTGGGAGACTTGCACGATCACTTGTTGTCTTCAACGGCATCCATACAGCTTGTCACAGGCTTCCTCCGCAGCCGAAATCGATAATCCTCAACTTTCAGAAGCCCATTACGAGGTTTCGAGAAAGACGTTAGGACGGGTCGTCTTCAGGAAAAACGATTGCATGGAGGAATAAGGGGTCGCATCGAGGGAAGTCAGAGCCGGAGAAGCATACGTACTGGCACGGAGATAGCAACACTGCAGTCTAGTACGAGCCCGGCGGCTGCTCAGCAAAACTCGTTCTATATCACAGCATTTGCCTATCCATTCATTCCGGAGTCGAGTGGAACTTTCAATGTCCGCTTGTGTGGTTGAGGACGGCCGCTGAGCAGTCTTGACACCGAAAACTTTCACCTGTTTCACCAATCTTCTTGCCAAGACTTAGCTCTGTTACCTACCTAGATAGGCAGGCGCTCTCTAAGACAACTAAATCAGTTGCACAGCTTCACACCTGCATGTGTACAATCATCCACATTTTGGGATTATCTACGCTAAGCTGCGACACTTAACAAGATGAGCCAAGTATGGTAACCGCAAGTGTTGCGGCATTGCTTCATGTTCAGATCGCTCTTGCTTGATACGGCGTCTACTACTTCCTTCGCAACTGATTCTCGTACGACTGCAGGAAGCTCCTTCTCACCAGTCTTGCATTACTGGGTCATCTCGATTTCACGATGTTTTTCCTTTCCTCTCCTCTCCTTGTCCTACACGTGCGCTGCTGTTCACCAAACATTTTATATCTCGCAAGCCAGACTGCGGGTTCTTGGTCACATCTGTACCGAAGCAAGTTTACAGTGACACGTTTCTACCTTACTCTAAAGTTCTTCCTCGGCTGCAAGCATGCTCGCCCGGTCTCAAAGCGATGCCGGTGCCCGCTTGCGGCGAGCGAAATCAACCTCTTCCGCCTACAGCCACACGTCAGCTCACCCTACCGAACGCGCAGACCCTGTCGTTGTACGAAGGCACGCTGTAGCAGCTGCTGCCACGGCATTCGACAGAGCCTACGGCAGCGAGGAGGCTCTCAAACATATCAGTCGCAGGCCTGAAATCCCTCAGCGCAAACGAAACAACGGCGGAACATCTGAGGGCAGCCATTTCCCGAGTCGGCAGACAAGCTTTCGTTCGTCCTTCGATGCCGCCCCTAGAGGCGGGAGAGCATCCCAAAGGCCTGAATTACCTCACAAGCCCTTGAGTTTTGTGAGCTCGCCCACAGCAAGCTCGATAGTCTCGGAACCTCCAGCTCTACAACAATTGTCTTCTGCTCATCACCGCCCTCATGCACCCGCAATACCCGGCCCATCATTCAAACAGAAGCTGCGAAAGGCTCGGTCGATGTACAATACCGACCATCGTAACGATGAACTCTCGACAACCCCTGGATTGACTGAGAATTCAAACCGGTATCATGTGAAGGGCAACGTGGACACCAAGACTCCTGTTTCGATAATGTCACAGAATAAAAGACTCGCTGAGAATGCTTCCTGGCTATTGAAGCAGCCAGAGCTCCCGGCGCTAGGGAAAGAGAATGTCTCGGTCGGTGCTAGAGAGCAGGTCCCACAGGACGCACTACAACCTGCCCTGCGTGCGCGCCCATCATTCATGTTGGGGCCATTTAAGAAACGCCAGGACAAGTCGAACCGCTCTTCTGTACAAACGGAACACGTTACTTACAATAGTTTTGCTCCAATTCCCGACCATACAAGCACTGGCCCTCCTGCCATGCCCATGACAGACGGCAAGTCCAGAAGTGCATCGAATTCGTTGAAGAGCAGGCTCAAACGAGTATTTCGAAAGTCTTCGAACGGCACACCCAACCTTCCAGTTCAGCAAATCAACGCCAGCCGGAGCCACTTTAGCGACTATCCGCCAGACTCGCCTGCAGTCCACCCTCACTTCGAGGAAATCCCTTTACCAGATGAGGAGACTTTGACTCGAGCAAGGTCTCGTACTTCGTCTCTGCGTTCTACGGCTTCGAGTCCCCATGTTGTTGGACGCCGGAGCATCTCCGGCCGCAGTGAAGGAGAAGTGAGTAACGCCAAATCTCGAGTTACTAGCTGGTCGAATTCCAGTGCAGGAAACACAGTGACAAGTCTCGGGAGCAAGCGTTTGTCCGTCATCAATGAAGACGACCGGAATCAAGGATCATCTCCAACACCGAAACAGCAAAGCTTACCACTGCTAAGACGTCTGAGCAAGAAAATGTCTAAACGCAAGTTGAGCGGGTCTAAGGAGTACGCGGATCTGTACTCCGCGCTGGTCCAACGGATTGATGAAGCTGGCCTAACGGCGAAAAACAGTCCAGCTGTGAATAGTACTACCAGCCCAGAAAGGCCGAAGACGATTCATGACACACTACCATCACAGACAAGGACGAGCTCCATCACCTCGAGGTTCAGTCGTCGTACGAGGGCGACTATCCGCACTGTCTCTCCCGAGGAAGGAGACGATGATATCGGCGTCGCTCATAGTACTCCACTTACGCCGAAGCCGGTATATCACATGCCAGTGGTTCCTGGTTCTGACGAGTCGCTGGAAGTTGAGAACGAGACCGCTGTCGAAGGTCCAAGATACAAGTCTACTACTTTGAATGTGCGGCGCACCAGACCGCAGCAGACGATCCAGGTGACCTCACCAACAGCAGAACAGATTGCCAATCGCATGGCGAAGTCCAAAGATAGGTGGAAGATGCCTCTCGAAGATAGCGCCCCGATCTTCTTTCCATGCTCCGCAGGACACTGTTCCACTGGAAGAAGCAGCGCTATCGTGTCTCGCTCTGCAACTCCTCAAGGCCCGCCAGCAAACCAGGAGAGTAACCCAGACGGCTTCCTCACTGTGGACGAGCCTATCCCGTTCAAGCTACGTGAAGCGATCTCGCCGAGCGTATACTCCAGGACCACGGAGGTACAATCACCACGCCCAAACGACAGCGTCATATCCCTTGCACACACGGACAATGGAGAGACAGGAACAGCCACTATCATAGTCAGTACGTCGGCCGCAGCCTATCCTATTACCTCCCCTACGCCGAATAGGAGGACACACTCGACCAAATCCAGCGGAAACTGGAGGTCTTGGCTCTCTCGGGAGGTGAAAGATCTAACAGTTCTACCACAAGAAGACATAGCCATCAGAAGCCAGTTTGATACCAAGGACAGCGGACACCGACGCGAGCACGCCCAGATCGTAAACGGCGAAGATACAGACATTGCATCCATTGAAGCTTCCAAAAGCCGTCCTCGCAAGTCATCCCGTCCCAAGTTAGAAGACCGACCATCCAGCCGGATGAACGAACGCTTCCCCTACATAGAAGTCATCAAGAAACCCACCCCCCAAGCCCCAAAACCTCCCCGCAAGACCTCTCCGCCGGCAGCAGCCTCCGCCCCCGCCAACCCCACAACCAAAGAGAACATCCCCTCCACCCAGCCCGGCCGCTCCCCCCGCCTCCCCCGCCCCCTCTCCATGCAGCTCATCTCCGCCAACCTCCGCAGCACCTCCAGCCTCGCCCACTACACCACCAACGACGCAAACCGCGCCACCACCGCGTCCCCCTCGCCCAGCAGACCCCGCTACAACAACACAGCTCAGACGGCATACAAGCCCAAATCCGCCGTCGACCTGCGCGCCCAGTATAACCCCGGCGCGCTGTCGCCGCATGCGCGGGGCAATAATGCGCGTCGCAAGGCGACGTTGTTCGACGACGGCATGCTAAGGCGTATCGAGGCGGGGCCGTATGGATCAGCTGTTACGCCGTCGCCGGCTAGGAATAAGGAGAACAGTCCTGCGCTTGGCTTCAGGGAGAACAGGCCTGCTGTGGGGGTCTCGGCGATTGATTTTGCGGCGGGGTCGAGCAACAGGGGGACGCCGACGTCTGGGCAAAGGATGGCGGAGGAGTGGTTGAGGGGGCGGAGGGGGGGAAGGGGAGGGAGGGGGAGTGAGAGCCCGGTGTTTTTGTGAGGGTGGGGGTGTTGGGGGGGTGTGCGTGGTGTGAGTGATATGCAGGCCGGTGTGACAGGCGTCCGGGGAGGAGTGGGGGAGTGGATGGCGGTTTTACGGCTTCTTTTGTTGGATATCTTCGAGGCTGAGTTCGGCTTCTGGGAGCTTTTGTTATTCGCTCACCGTTTATCTGTTGCATGGTAAGGAAGTTTGTGCCGGTTATTGCTACTTGCAAGCTCTAGTTAGTCTGCAGGGTAGTTGTGCTGGTGAAGGGAACGTAGTATGCAGTCTGTTTCTTCAGTCACTGGGATGCCTAAAGAATTGGCCAGGGAAGACAAGTGGTAAACAGTTCTTGTGATACTACCAGCCCGCGCACGTGCTACTCCTGCCGTATGCAACGACTGAGACGGAAGAAGAGGATGGTGGCAGCAGACTCGACCCTCAAGTTCCAGAAGGAATCTTGCAGGCGCAAATGACAGGGAAAGACTGAGTCGACCGGCCATTGTGAGCCGGTTCTCAGAGTCCACGTGCGCAGAGCTCGACAGGACGGATCTAGAAAGCGATCCGGAGACGCGCAGAATTCCTTGGCCTACTCTAACCATATCTCTATCCCACACCGTCTATCCATAGCCCCCCATCCTTCCGTTCCCTCCCCCTCCCATCCCTTCCCCCCTACAAAACCGCCAACCTATTTCCCGTGGATAAACAACCTCTTCTCCAGCGGCTCAAACTGCTTCTCCCCCGGCTCGCCCGCGCGCCCTCCAAACACCAGCTGCGCCCTCAACCGCCACTCCTGCGGCACGTTCCAGTGGGACTGCGCCTTCTGGTCGATGATGGGGTTGTAGTGCTGCAGGTTGCAGCCCATGCCCTCGGCTTCCAGGGCGCACCACAGCATGTACTGGTGCATGGCGGACGTGTGCTCGGACCAGGTGGGGAAGTGGTCGGAGTAGAGGGGGAATTGGGACTGGAGTTTGGAGACGGTGTGGGGGTCTTCGAAGAAAAGGATCTGTGAGAGGAGGGTCAGTGGATTGGGAAACTTGCATGCCAGCCGGAGACTGAGAAGAGGGCCTGTGGGGAAAGGGCAGACTGAGGAGGGAGGGACGTACGGTGCCGTAGCCGGCGCGGAAGCCGTTGATGCGCTGCTCCGTCTTGGGGAACTGGTCCTCCGGCACCATGGCCTTCAGCACCTCCTTCACGAAGTCCCTGCCCCACCCAGTCAGCACACATGAAACCCTCCTGCCACATTCGCACACAGCAACGCAGTTCGATTCACGCATACCAGAAAGTCTCGTGCTCCTTCTTCAGCAGCACGACCAGCCTCGACGACTGCGAGTTGAAGGAGCTGGGCACGTGCAGCACGGCCGTCTTGACAATCTCCTCGATGCGGTCGTCGGAGATGGTGGCCTTGTTGTTGATCTGGTAGTAGGTGCGGCGCGTCTTGACGGCGTCCATGAAGGACATTCTGTCTGCGTTGTTGGTAGCGTCGCCCATTGTTGCTGCTGTTGCTGTGTACTTTCGAACCGTGACTGAGGAAGTGGGAGTAGTTGTGGATTGTAGTTGTCCTCGACGTGTGCGCTGCGAAGACAATATATGCGGCGGACGGACCCCGGGGGTGGATGTAGATATAGATCTAGGGCCAGCAGCGGCGCGGAACGAAAAAGGTTCGAAGATTGGTAATTGACGTCGGAAAAGTGGGGCCAGCATGGCGGAGCTTTTACTGTGGAAGGATCACTGCTGGTTGATATGGTGAAAAGGCTGCCTACTGCGGTAACTAGACCTTAAGGACGACGGCCCGCGGTTCAGTGGTGATGGTATGTATTGTTAAACATGGCGCGGAACGGATGCTGCAAGGGCCGACGTCACCCGGCTGATTAATGTCAATCCGGCATCCTTTGAGAAGGAACGGCATGCTGTTGTCAGCAGCACACAGGATCGAATCGGCTGTGCCTGCGGCTCGTTCCTGGATGCCTTCCACGGCGGACATGATGGGGGAAAGCGTGGAACATCGGAAATAGCAGATCCCGGTGACGCTGACTAAATACCGAACCTCTCGGCATTAGGAAGCGCGGAAGTGAACCGTCTGGGGTTGTTGCAGCCACACGTAGTTCAGCCTCGCCCACATCACTTCTAGCCATCATCGCAGACATGAAACTCAGGAATTAATGCAGGTGGTTTACACTCCACTCCATATTACAAGCAGGCATACTAATAAGCTCCTGCGGCCAGACGGGCCAAGCCCGCAACCAATCCAGACAAGAACAAAACCGCCGCCGTCGCTTTCCCACTAAGAAAACAGATGAACCAGGTAACGATCCCACCGAGGCCGTGGCGCTCAGTCCGTACAAACTCCCCAAAGGTTGGAAATAAGGTTGCATCACAGATCCTTCCACCCAAAGCCGTCAGCCTAATTAACCATCCCCCCACATTCTCCACCCTACCCCCCACCACTCCCCACCCCTCCTTTCTCCCCCAACCCCTAATCATGCAGCCCAAAAATCCGCCTCAGCGTCGGAAACCTCTTCCTCCTCCCGCCCCTCCCCACCGCCACCACCTTCCCCGTCCTCTCATCCACCACAAACCCCCCCGCTTCCGCCCCCTGGCCCACCAGCTCCGCCGCCGGCCCCGTACTCCTCCTCTTCCCCAAATCCGGCCTCAAGCTGCCCCTCATGCTCGCCCTCGGCGCGGCGCCATCACTAGTCACCGGCCTCTCCCCCTGTCCCTGTCCGCCCGGCGTCGTCGGCAGCGGCCACTCATCCACATCGAAGCCCGCCAAGCCCTGCGGCGTATTCCTCCTCTGCAGACGCGGACTCCTCGGCGAGGCCGCACCCATCCCATCCGCGGTGCCGAGGATGCGCTCCGCCTTCGCCGGCGTGCTCGGCCGCGCCGTCGTCGTGGCCAGCGTATTCACTGTCGCGCCGCTCTCCTTCCTCTTGCCCATCCCCAGCCCAAACAACCCGCCGCGTCTGCTCTTCTCCTTCTTCCCCGCCGTCCCGGGAACCCCATTCGCCATCTCCTGCCCACGCAGACTCCCCGCCGCGAGCGCCGCGCCTTGGGGTTTGCCGTTCGTAAGCGGCGCCGCAGCGTCGATGTCCTTGCTCGACGGCACCGGGGGAGCCCCTGTGATGCCAGCGTCGCTGTCCTCGTCCTCCAAATCCGTGCTCTCGCCGTCCGTCTCCCCGGGCCGCCGGGGAATGCCGCGGACAGGCGTGAGCTGCACTTCCTTGAATGCAGCGACAGGGCTGGTGGGTTCGGAGTCCGAGTCGGCGAAGCGAGACCGGAAACGTGGGTGGACATCCTCGTCGTCGCTGGAATCGTCGGCGAAGCGGCTTTTGAAGCGCGAGGTCGTCGTTGGCTGAGCGAGCGCGGGTTTAGGCTTCTCCTTTTGCGCGCGGGTGAAGCCGGAGAAGCTGGTGCGCGGTTGTTGTGGTGGTGGGGCAGGGTCGGAGGAGCGCAGGGTGGGAGGGAGAGCGGAGTCCATTGAGGCGCGGCCTGCTGATTCTTTGCGGCGGCTGAGGAAGGAGGGG
This sequence comes from Botryosphaeria agaves, assembly GCA_022813555.1. Lineage (NCBI taxonomy): Eukaryota > Fungi > Ascomycota > Dothideomycetes > Botryosphaeriales > Botryosphaeriaceae > Botryosphaeria > Botryosphaeria agaves. The sequence goes on along the minus strand of JAKLMF010000039.1, from coordinate 23,199 downwards.
GTGGGTGAGAGAGAGCGGATGCTGAATCGGCGGGGTTTGCTGCTGGCGGGAGGAGGTGAGGATGGGCGGAGGGAGGGGGCGGCGGAGCCTTGGGAGGCGCCGCGCATACTCGCCCTCATGGTGTATCGCTCTCCATCTGCTGGCGGTGGCGCGATGGCGCGGACTTGTGGGGACATGGGGCGAGCTGGAGGTGCCTCCGATGACTGAGACGAGCCGCGCATGCTCCGTCTCATCGTATACTTCCCATCATCTCCAACAGTCGTCATCTTTCTCTGCCTTCTGAAGCTGCTATCTGACGCATCTGAGCCAGTCCGTTTCAGGGCCGGCATAACAGTCGACGGTTTCGGCTGCGCTGTTAACGGTCTCGGCTGCGCCGTTGACGGTCTCGGCTGGGAGGAGAACTTTGACACCGGAGCCCCAGAGCTTGTCGCAGGTCGTGCGTCCAGACTGGCTCGCATGGGAGGGATATGCTTCTTCTGCAACGCTCCCCTAGGCTCAGGAGGGGGTGGTGGACTGCTATGCCTGTTTATGCCAGGCCCATCACCTCGCAGCGACATTGGCATGGTGCCACTGCCCCTCAGCGACTTCCGCATGTGCGTCTCAGAAACGGGTGCACCACCTGCGGGTGGACCCGCCGCTCCCCGCATGCTCTTCTTCATTGCCGGAACGGGCTGCTGTAGGGGTTGACGAAGTTGCTGAGCTGGGGCAGTCGCTGGGCGTGGCTGCACCGGTTCACTCGGCCTGACTGTCGTTGGTACCTTGGTCGCTTTCTTCTTCGGCTTTGGAGCTTCCGTCGGCACTGGAGTTTCCACTGCTTTAGGCTTTGTAGGTGTCGTCTCGGTATCAGAGAACGCTTCTTGCTCCAATTGCTGCCGACGCTGCTCACTTAACCCACTCCAGTATTCCTTCGTCTTGTCCCAATCAGCAACAGTAGGAGGCGATGGCGTCTCATTGACTTGACCAGGCAACCAGTTGGAAAGACGACCAGATCGGGAGGCAGCCGCCACGGATGGACTGTCAGGAGGCGGCGTCGTGATTGCAAGACCAGGCACTGACTCATGCATCGGGCTTTGCATAGGACTTTCGACAATAGCATCCAGAGATGCAAAGCCGCCTCCTTCCAGATCGGACAGATCTTCGGCCGCATCGCTGTAGACACTATCGTTGTCGTCGGATTCGTCGTTCTCAAAGAGTTGCGAGCCTGTCTCAACCGAAGCAACAGGCGCGGCAGATGTTACGGGATGAGCTGGTGGCGATGCATCACGGGGAGACGGTTCGCTGATACCAACCATTGAAGGGGTCGGGTCTGTCGCATGATGTTCGATGACCTCATCCTTGGATACGTCTTGCTCAGCGTCTTCATGGGACTCAGCAGGGCCCTCTGAGGTAGCAATCATCTCTCTGCGCGAATCTTCATCTAGCGCAGGCGTGGCAGGAAGCACAGCAATCGAGGGTACGGAGATATCTGCCGGCTTGACAGACTGGTCAAGAGATGGAGATTCTGAGGGAAAGGACGGCTTCGGGATCGTATGCTGTTCAGCGCTCGTAGCTACGGGCCGGTAACTCAGGTAGGTTGTTGGTTGCTCTTCTGCTTTTGGTTGCTCATCCTGGCTGTAGACGCTGCCTTCTGTCTCGTCACCCGTGCTTTCGGTTTGAACTGCCTTAACTGACGGTACCTGGTCAGCAGAGAGTGGAACCTCCCACGGCTTTGGTTCGCCTTCACGAAGTTCTCTAACATTTCTGGAGCTGAAATCGTGTGCTAGGATACCTCCTACGGCATGATCGCTCGAAGGACCCAGGTTGCTTGTGGAGGTAAACGTTGATGAAGGGGCTGCCTCCGTAATCTTTTCCGCTGCTGACGATTCTTCATCCCGTCTGTTGTTCCTACGTATGCTTCCAAAAGAAGGGAGAACCGGCGTCGGGCTCATTGTCTCATCCTGAAATTCTGGCATCTGTGTACGTGGCGGACTATTGGGTGCGACAGGAGAACCCGGTGCAGCGGCCTGAGCTAGTGACGGTGGAGGTTCATCGAAGCTTACTCTGACACTCTTCTTCTTCTTCGGCGTGACTGCGGTGCTGTCCTCAGACGTTCTGCCCGTTGCATCGCTCGATGTCCTCCTGGAACCTGCGGCAATATTCGTAGCTGGAGAGGCAGTTCTAATTGATGAAGAAGGCGAATGCTTCAAAGCCGACTTTGCAGGCGACAAGGAGCGAGGTGGTGGCTGGTGTTTGATGCCGTTCAGCAGCTGTGCTGGCACAAGCGAAAAATGCGCTGCCCTAGCCGGACTGACTGACTGCGGTCTTCCGCCTCGCCCAACGCCTGGTCCTGTACGGGCTATGTCCAGACTAGCGGATCTCGTCCGTTGTTTGTCCGTCATATATCCGTTGGCGGGTGCCACCGAGACGGATGCAGCGCGAGTGTGTTCTTTAGGTAGCATAGTCTGGCTTGATGGCAATCTCCGCCCGGCCCCCGTAACAGGGCTAGATTCCTCCTCTTCCAGCTCTCTATCCTCCATGACCGTCGAAGGCTGCTTTGTAAGTGCGGGCCTTATCCTTGGTGAGTCTTGTGCAGGAGAGATGCTCCTAGCGAGATCCACAGGAGTGCGAGAAGTGTCGATGGTATTACTTGGCAAATTGCTTTGAATCGGCGCCGGTGTGGGCGATACAGGACGCATCGTTCTGGAGTTCGGGTCATACACGAGGGTCGATCCAGTAGATTGATCGGCCATAGTTCCGCTTGCCAGATAAGTCCCTTGCGCACCAGTTGCAGCCTTCTTCTTCTTCTTCGAAACTGGCTTGTCGGCTATGCCCTGTATCGACTGCTGTATACTGGATACTTCGTTCGCCGGCAGCCCATTGGTCGTCGGAGGCTGCACGGTAGGCGACGGTTTAGGCTTCTGCTCGTTTACGATTGGCCCCGTATGCCATCCGCTGCGACTGTTCTGATTAGGTGTTATAGGCGAACTACCTTGCGACATGGGACGCGAAAAGTTGACATTTCGCTGAGACCCTTCCCTGTCAAGCTCTTGCACGTTCGAGAGGCTCGTTACTCTTGCGCCAGACGCTCTTGCGGGCGGTGGTTTTGTTCCTCTGTCAAGACTGACGCCTCGACCGCCTGGTCTCGTCGGTGGAGGAGACACGACTCGAGTGGGCGGTGGTTCTATGCTGGAGGCTCGCTTGTGCGACTTGGGCGGAACCGCCGGTATGTCTTTGGGCAGTGCGGGCACGGGCGGCGCATCTGGTAGAGGTGAGCCGACTCTATTCATCCTGCCTGGGGATGGCGACCGAAATGTTCTCTCGGTCATCGAGCCACTGCTGTGCTGGCGCTGCAGAGCGCTACCAAAAGGTGGTCGACCTGCAGCGCTAGTGTTTGATGCAGTGGAGCCCCTGCGCTGCATACGTTTGGTCTGTGTCTCTCCAACTGGCACAGGGGAGGTCGTATGCGATCGCAATGCGGCCGCGGCGGCGGCAGCTGATAGGGAGCCATTGGAAGCGCGATTGTTAAGGAACGCCTGACTGGCAGCGAGCGCAGCGGACGGTGTCGGCGTCGTAGTCCTGGGCTATTGAGGTTGAACAGTCAGACAAACTTCCTTCGGAAGATACAACGGCTTGAGGAGTGGAACGCTCCGTTCAACGCGCTTTTGAGAAAGGAGTGAGGCCTGGTGATGCTTACAGGGTTCGACGCGGCCCGCCTTCGATGGAACATGGTGACTGCGCTCTCCTGAGCAGGGCAGGTCGCTCAAAGGAAACGGCGGTGGTGATGGAAAAGGATCACGGCGAGCTCTGGCGCAGCATTGGGAGGAGTTGCTGTGTGGCTGATGTCATGGGAGTGCGATTGGTTGGCTGAGAGCCAAGCGAAGGACGGCAGGCAAGCAAGCAGGAAAGGTGGTGAGGACGACGTGGAGGAGCTGGATCAAGTGACAGCTCGACAAGCCGCAGCGCGGAGATGCAATGGCAGGAGTCGCAGTAGTTAGGCGCAACAATAGCGAGAGGAAGAATAGTGGACGGGAATGATGTATGGCCTGATCAAGCCAACAGCAATAATAACTAGGTAATGGCCAGCCCAAGTCTCGGCCGGTCCGACGACGGCGCCTTTTTCGCTGCTTCCACAGCTGTCAATGCACGCCATCGTCATTGGCCGTTGAGCCACTCAGCTTGACAAGGTATAAACCGGGTAATTTCACCACAGCGACAAATGGTCCAGTTGTAATGATCAATCACGTGAGCATAATAGCTCACCTCTGTGTTAGATTAAGGATTGCAGGCATATGTAGTGGTTAAACACCTGTATGAATTTACAATCCAACACAGATCATTCTGCGTTGTAACAATGCCACTGGATGGTAACTTCAGATTGACAGATCGCTGTCGGTTGTTCGTTACCACAGACAGAACTTCGATGCTCGATTAGAACCCTGCGGTATAGATATACCATTGATAAAGATAACCACAATAGGCGGTGCACCGTTCCGAAGCTCCGGCTGTGGTACCAGTACGGCTCTCGAGGCTTAAGCCGAACTTGCCATGGCTATGTCCTTCCGCAAACAGATGACCTGCGTCCTGGCGAGCCGCTGGCGAGTGAGGCCAGTCCAAGCTGACGTCTTTGCGAGCAAGCCTGACAGAGCGCTTTGCCAAACAATGCCATCAGCCCAGATCCAGTTCTTTAACGGGTTTTGTGTGCTGTGTGTGACGTCCAGGGCTTACAGTGATCGAGTCGATGATTTGAAGGAAACGAGCCTCCAGCCCAGTAGCCCTCTTCGTGCAGGCGTGCGATGTTCTGATCCAGCATACTCGATCTCGTAGTCTCTCACCACCTAGTGGTGTATGCATTCTTCTGGTCGGTGGTGATCCTCAATTACATTATTCCTCGTCGTCGGCCGCGTTCTTCCAATACACCATCAGCCCCTCCAGACCATTCTGATGCAGCTCAAACGGTGGGAATTTTCTCCTTGTCCTCTTCTTGATAAACTCCTCAGCAGTCCCTCTACACTGCACCACCTTCTCCGTAAGCTCACCACTATACCGTGCATCCGGCACCACAACCTCATTCCCAACATAAAGCAGCGGATCCCTACCGTCCAGCACCTCCGCGAGCAGGACCTGCCAATCCAAGAACGGCGCAAAGAGGAACGTATCCTCCGTCACCAGCTCCTTCGCCTTGTCCGGCGCCCTCACAACCTTCACCCCCCTCTCCCCCAAAAACATCTCATCCACCTCATTAAACGCCGGATCCTGCGCATACATCTCCCTCCCCCCCTCCCCCCCCTTCTTCCTCCCCCGCTCCACCACCTCCGAAACCCACAAAAACACAACGACCTGCCACATACTCCTCCCCCGGCCCTCCCAATCCCTACTCACACTCCCCAAGCCCACAGCCACCGCCCTCCCCACCCCCCACCCTTCCCGCCCTGGCCCCGCGCTCGCCAGCATCCGTACCAGCTCCCTCGCGCATGCTGTCCCCTCCCACTGCGTCCTGAACCGCGTGAACTCTGCGGCTAGCTTGGCGGGCGTGAGACCCGGAGGGGCGGGGGCGGGGGCAGTGGTGGAGGGGTGTTGCTGCTGCTGATGGGCTGGGGAAGCGGAGGAGTGGGTGACGAGGGTCCAGCCGTCGGAGAGGGGGAGGTGGGTGCGTTTGGTGTGTTGCGGAGGAGCGCGGCGGGGGCGATGGCGGGTGGAGTGCGGCATTGGGGGTGTGGGCTGTGTGGATGCTGTGGCGAGTGTGCTATGGTCGGGATTTGGGGGGTGGAGGGCGTGTGGGAGATTGGCGGTGGGTGGGGTGAGCTGGCAGAGTGGGTGTCGGGAATGATGAGGGTTTGTGGTGGGGGAAGGTTGGTGGCGGGTGGGTAGCGGAGTTACGTTCTACGCCGATGGCTTTGTCAAGATATGGATTGCGAGCTGTTTTGGACATTGTTACGGCTAGATTATTCGGACGCCGTGGTTTTCCAGATATGTCGGTCAAAAAGTAACGACATGTTCCCAGGCGGGAAGATGGTAGGAAAGATGACGCCCATAAGTGCCTGGGATGTCCAATCCATGTAACTCCACAGCTCAACCGATTGAGAACAAGAGGGAGACAGCCCACAAGGACTCCAACATGCTATACACAAGAAACGGCACCTGACGCCGTGGATCCGGTTGCTCGCTCTCAACAACCTTCCAACCCGTCTACCAAGAGAGAGAGAGTCGTTCCTCCACTTGTTCATAACCAAAGGCCGGCCACCAGCGCCGCAAAAGTAGGCACCAACGCAACGTAGCCGTTCAACCAGCGTGGCAACGACGGTGCCGCTGCCGACAAGCTCTTCGTCGTAAAGACGAGGTTGAATCCAATTTCCTGTCCATCCCCGGTTGAGTTGAAGCATGTGTCGTTATTCACCTCCGGCACGTCTTTCGGGTCCGCGAACGTGATGTCCACGCACTAAAACTCAGCTTGTCAACCTTTCTGCACCAGAACCACATAGGGAGAAGGAAGTTGCCTACACTGTACAGCGCCGCGCCGTGCTGTGCCGTCTCAACGACCTGAATGGTCGCATTGTCTCCTATGTTCACCGTAACATTCGCCGGCAGTGGCACTTGCGGCAAGCAGAAGGTCCCCGGGTACTGCTGGTTCGATGGGCCCGTGATGGCGAAGGCCGGGATCATGATGTGCGACATGTTTGGCGGCTCGTTGCCGAAGCCCATGTTGATGTAGAAGAAGGCTTGCGAATGGCCTGGGAACCATCCGGGCTGGATGGATAGCGCTCCCCCATTTATCGGCCATTTCGTGCGGTTCTGGGAAGTCGGCATGCCGCCGCCTGAGGTCCTGTTAGCAGCGCGTTCGCCAGTTTGGCGTTGATTGTTTAGAACGTTGACTGACATGGGTACATCCACTGCATGCCATATGGGAAGGTGTATTCGTGCGTTTGGTTGTCCCAGTTGATGCCTAATGAGCCTGGTATAATGGCCGGAGGTGTATCATTGTTCAAGGTGCCGCTCGTGTGCAAATTGTTCCCTCTCCATCCCGGATACACAATCACCGTGTGCGCTGCGGCCAAACTGCAGCTTGCTGCGAGGACGAGCAGTGCTGATAGCCCCAACATGATGTTCGGATGGCGGCTGTTCCCTCCGGTACGGTCTGTAGCGGCCACGCTCTTCGAGTGAGCTGGTGAAAGACGAACCTTTCACGACGTAGCAAGCGCAGAGCAGCCAGAGTGAGATGCTGCTCACGGTCGCCTCGAGCCAAGTCGTGCCATCAGGCGGAGCGCCCGCTTAAGTGGCAGCATTGGTCCAGAAGCGTGTACGACCCCCAGCAGCCACAGCGCAAGACACGCAAGGAACCCTCACGCAGAGGAACGCGGCGAGCAACGGCAGGCTGTCCGCGCGCACCGGGAAGCCATGGCAGTCCAATGACAGAGAGGCATGCCTGCTGATGCATCTTGCTTGCAGCGAGGCACGAACGAATGAAACAGTGCGGGCTCATCAGGAACGCAAGCTGCTAGAGCGGAAGAAGGAAAGACGACGCCTACCTGGCAGCATTGTGAGAGAGGCTGCAAGGTGATTCGATGGGCATCAATGTGACCGTGTGATGGTATGGGGGCCACTCCCGCCTCGCAAGGGCCCTTCCGTAAGCGCCGGCCATCTATAAATGGCTTAGATCTGCCTTTAACGGTGCCGGGAACTTTCCGATGAACATCCTCTGCTTGCGATACCCGCCCATCGTGCAGAGACCGACCTTTGTGTACCCGCGCGACTGGAGGATGGGAAGATGTGAAGAGTGACGGTTGCCGGATTATAGAATAGTTCAACAACCTGACGCTAATTCGTCAAACCGAATTCTCGGAACGAATTCTCGAGTAGCGGCCTTGAGAGCAAGCATCTTCTCAGTGCGTCGTGCAGGTTGGATCCAAGAAATGGATGTTGTGTGGCCATTGATGCAACATCTCTTCCGGAACAACGTGTACGGGTTTTCAATGAGCCTTCCTTCTTGCTTCAAGAATAGACGCTGCCCAGGTAAATGCGCTTCTAGAATAGACACTACTCAGGTTGTGCCAGCCGTTAGCCATAGCTTGGGATATCTGAAGATTACGCAGACTAGGCAACAGCAGGATGGGCGCCCTGCAACAACACTCGACATCTATCCAAAGCTTCACCCAATGCCGACTTTCGCACAGTACAAGCCATAGTCCAAGCCCAAATCTACAAAGCCGTAGCACTCAACCTCTGCAGCTTCTCCATCGCGACTTCCACCAACGCGCTCTCGCGCTCCAGCAGCCGCATAACTTCCGCTACTTTCGCCCTCCTGAACTCAGAGGGCACCCTGACGGCATCGTCGACATCAGCCTCTCCACTACCCTGTGTGCTCGAAGCCCCCTCCACCTGCGCAACAAGCTCCTCTCTCAAACGTTTGATCTCATCGAATCGCCGCCAGGCCGTCGACGCCCCATCAACCTCCCCTCTGCCCTCTCTGTCCTCGTCGCCTGGTCCAAGCACAGACACCTTCATCCTCTCCACTTCGTCGATCCAGGCCTTCTCCCGATCACCTAACTCACGCCCGCCCGCCTTCGCCAACTTCATCCTGACACGTTCGTGCCTCGCGACCAGCTCCTGCTGCCGCGCCTTGGCATCCTCCAGCCTCTTTTCAATCTTCGCATTCCCAACGACTCCATCCCCCTCCACCTCATCCTCCTCATCTTCACCCGTGACGGCGTCAACGCGCACAGTCAAATCATTGACGCGCGCGATCTGATCCCTGAACTCATCCTGCAGCCGTTCGCACCGCCTGAACAGATCCGCAGCCGCGAGGCCGAGCTGATGCGTCTCATGGCTCAGGATCCTGTGCGCCTCGGTCAGGAGGCCGAGCGTCGCGTCGGAGAGCTTGACCTCGTCTTTCAGGCCGCGCTGCTTGTGCCGCTGACTGTGCTTGTCGAGGAAGCCGGGGAGCTCGGAGGGCGACCAGAAGGCCTGCGGCGGCTGGTACGGAACGCGCGGCTCGCGGAGGGTGAGCGCCTTCATTTCGGGTTCGAGAGAGTGCGGGCCGGTCTGAGGGTCGGAGAGGAGGTCATCGTCGGGGAGATCCAACGTTGCGGCGTAGGGTTGCTGCTTTACTACAGTCAGGAGGAAGTAGCCTAGGTCGGAGTCTTTTAGAGCCACGGCCACAGCAATGCTTGCGTCGTTCCCAGTCGACTGCAGGTGCTGTTGGCTTAGTTCGATTGGGTGTTCTACGAGAGTCTTGGCACCTTCGACGAATACATCTACGCGAAAGGCGGAACCGGCATCGGTTGAGTCGCTGAGTTCGTCTTGAAGCCTGTTGATCCAGGAGGATAGTGACAGATAAGAGACTCCTCTCTCGTGCGTCACAAAGAACGAGTCGCGAGAGTTTGGGTCCTGAGTGAACGTAACACTACTTGAGGAAGCAGCATCCTGTGGAGAAGGTAGGAGGTCGACAACCTCGAACAGCAGAAGGCTGAGAGGGGACTCGTCTGCGTGGAACACCTTCCCGCTCTGTTTTGGAGTGTCAAGTTAGAATGCGTTTGTGAGGATAGGTACAATGAGCATTGCCATGTACTTACCTTTCCAGAGGGAAGCCACCCCGCTTCGACGCCATCAGAGTCTAAGCAAATATGAACCTTTCCGTTGGCACTGGCGAGACATATGGCGGCCGCCGGAACACCCTCAACAGCTTCGTCGTCGTCTTCCGGTACACGGAAACCATCGGCAGGCCCGCCTTCTACGTCGGTGGTTTGAAGTCCTATAACATGTATATCCGTGATGGTAATCTCGTCGTCTGTTTCGGGATCAATCTGGAATGGTCCTTGAAGCTGTGGAATAGGGCCAGGTCGAGCAGGCCGTGAGTAAACTTCAATATCCTCGAACATCGTTGAGCCAGTGACAACCTGCGGTTCTTGGCTAGCAACGTCTGCAAGCCATTGTTCTTGAAACCTTGCGTTCAGGCGAGCCTCTATAGAGTCACTCCGGCTCGCTGCCACCACTGCTTTGGCAGCGACCGCAGTGGCAAGCGCCGAGACCAAACCTTGTGACGGTTGCCATTTGCTAGGTAAGAGTGGACAGAGAGCGTAGACGCCGCCTTCGGTCATGGCTATCCACAACGTCATCGGTGCCCATGCATGCTCTCCTTCGCTTCCAGAACCCGCAAAGCAAGCTGCTGCTACTTCCATGTACACTGAGTCCGCCGAGAATCCTTTGCTTGCCCCATACGCGGACACTCTAAGGTCCTCATCAGCGCTGGTAGCGTTGGCGAGCTTCTTCAAGTCGAAGGCTAGCGTGGGCTTGTCGAAAGACCATCGATCCTCCTTGTTGACCTCCCAGAGCCGCACTACTGCATCTACGGTGATTGTGACTATGCATCTTCCAAGATGGCCTAACGGATGCCACAATACTGAGGCAATCGGCGACTGTTCTAACACGTGAGTTGTGGGGCCGAGATTGAAGGTTTTCAGCTTGAGGGGACTGGTGTCTTCCCCGGCAAGATTGATGGAGTCGGGAAGCACAGCAATATGGAGAGTGTGGACTGTGACTATGGCGATATAATCCTCCTGCGGTGAGATGACAAGCTGCGTAATCTGTCCTGAGACGGGAACTTTCAGCACCTGCCTCGAGTCAGCTCTGGACATCGACAGAACGTGAAAATTGTGGTCTCACTCTCCAAGCGGCCTCCCCTGTTTCATTGTCCCCCGCTGGAACGGGTCCATTGCTACTTGTCTGTCGACGTCCGCCCGCCTGGCTCCGTCTGAGATCACTCTGCGAAAGGCCCCTCTCCTTTAGGAGTACCAAATCTGACCATCGTAGCTCATTGCCGACAACTGCAAATATCTCGGTACCGCGGCGGGCGATTGTTCGCAGAGCGCCAACCGGTGTTTGTGAGCTCCTACTGCCATTTGCAAGCTTCTTCTTCGACTTAGGCGCTTGGAAGAACTCGAAGCCGGGTGAAGGTCTCGAGAGCCAAGAAGGCGTGTGATTGATAACTCGGGGCATCTCAGGGCTGGTGGTGTCTATTGTCTGACCCGAGCGCGCCTGATTGCGATGTGAGAGAACTGACGGCGCAGCACACGCGAATGTAAATAGTCACTACAGTGTTCGGCTAAAGCTCGGATTCACTTGCTTAACACCTTCTGCTGTCGTAGTGAAACAAGCAACACCTACATCCACCATGCCTGCGACAACTAGAAACACAGTTGACCGCTTGGACAAACCGAGCTCATATGCGGCGAGTAAGGTACGTTGACTGAAATTCACTTAAAGCCTCTCAATTGCCTGAAGAGCACTTGCTGACCCTCTCCATATAGCAGAGGAAGCGGAGATACAATCGAGAGCGAGATGGCGACGACGCGTCTGATCGCGGCCGCGAAAGGACTCCCGAATTCGAGGATAAACTGAAGGACGCAACAACACTTTACGTCGGAAACTTGTACGTGTCACGAAGTTGTCGTGACTGCATGAACCAGCACTGACCGACGTTACATAGGTCCTTCTATACCACGGAGGAACAGATACACGAGCTGTTCGCAAAGTAAGCTCACACATTTGCTTGAGCATGCTTAGACGCTTACAGATAGTCACCAGATGCGGAGAGATCAAGCGACTTGTCATGGGCCTCGACCGGTTCCAGAAGACACCCTGCGGCTTCTGCTTCGTTGAATACTACACTCACCAGGATGCTCTGGACTGCATGAAGTACATCGGTGGCACGAAGCTGGACGAGCGCATCATACGGACCGATCTAGATGAGGGCTTCGCAGAGGGCAGGCAATATGGGTATTTGGCATCGTTTGCAAGAGTGACGGACATCCCGGCTGACGCGGGATCACAGGCGTGGGAAATCTGGCGGGCAGGTGCGAGACGAGTACCGGGACGAATACGACCCTGGCCGTGGTGGATATGGGAGGGCTCTTGCGGAGGACTTGAAAGACGACAGGGACTACAAGTAGAGACGGCAATGGGCTGCGTCTGCACGCGCATTAGCAACTGGTGTAAGGTGTCTGGCGTTGGCGTATATCAGAGGCGGAAACCTCACAAGATCTCATAACTCTCTTGCAGCGGCACCACAATCTAGGATACCCAAATTTGCGCGTACAAAAAGTCAATGGCGCCAAGTGCGCCTATACCGTCTATCTATGCTCTTTATAGGCTTCGGCCTTTTCTCACTGCTGCGCCTGCTCTCTTCGATCAACAGCAGCCAGCACCTGTTCTAGCCACCACATATGGATCCTCGCATCGCCTGTCAACTCTGGGTGGAAGCTCGTACCGAAGACATTGCCCTGTCGAACGGCTATTATATCGCCCTCTTCTCCCTCCGACCGCGCTGTAGCCTCGTTCTCAGCCATCGTCTGCGCGTGCCCCGGCAGTCTCGCCATCACCTCCACCTGCGCATCAAATTCTCGCCTCGCGACTTCGTCCTTTGGCTGGCGTGCGGGAGCCACGACGGTCTCGTCCTTTCCGGCCTCCTCAGCTTGTATACCCTCCCTGTGCGGCAGCACCTTCTCCACGACAGGTGCGCGAATGAAGACGCTGTGGAAGGGTCGCTTGCTATCATCCAGACTTGTTTGCGCTAGGAAAGGCAGATCGAGGTTTGCCTCGAAGCTCTCGACTTGGCGACCGAAGTGGTTCCTGTTCACGCGGACGTCCAAACCACCAATGAGCTCTTGACCGCCCTTTTTAGTGCGGTTGGCGGATTCAGAGAGCAAGATGAGGCCGGCGCAGGTTCCCCAGGTGGGCTTGCGGTGGACTCTGCGTCGTTGTCGGTATACGGCAATGCTTCGCGTAAGGAAGGAGGATAGTCTTACTTTACAAACTCCCTCAGTGGTTCCAGAAGGCCAGATCGCGCGGCCACCAAGGAAATCGTTGTACTTTCGCCGCCAGGCACAATAAGTGCATCGCATTGAGCCAGCTGCTCGGGTGTCCTGATCTCAATAAATCTCCATTCTGACTTGTTCACGCCTCTGCTCTTCAAGATATCGGCAGCTTGGCGGAGAAGCAGGATGTGCTCGCTGAAGGCGCCTTGCAGCGCGAGCACGCCGACAGCGATATGGCGTGGTTGTACTTCAACTGTCATCGCATAATGGCTTGTACTGTTTGTGAGAATGCGCGAACAAGAAGCCGCCTCTCGAGTCATCAACAGCGATGACTTTTTGGACAGGGATTCGGCTTATCGATTACATTTTATCTCCGGTTCTCCGTTGGGCTTCTTCCGTTCTGCGAGCGCACAACAATGCAGCGCGATCACACACCAGAGCCGGGGCTCACTTGCTGGCTTCTCGACACCAGAAGCATCTGGCCTGGTGAGCGGATCGATGAGACCGTGAGTGACATTAATCGACGGTATCGATCCCTGGCACCTCTCTGCTGACCGCCGCTCACAGGCTCCCGACGCGCTCAAGCTCCTCAGCCAGAATGAGCAGGAAAATGTCCGAAGAAAGTACCACATCCAAGATGCACGGATGAGTCTTGCCTCTGCACTTTTAAAGCGAGCGTTCATAGTGAAGACGCTCAACGTCCCATGGCACGGAATACGCTTTGGCAGGAAAGGTGATCACGTCCACGGCAAGCCCTGCTACCTGCTTCCCAACGGCACTCCCGCACCCGTCGAGTTCAACGTCTCGCATCAAGCCGGCCTTGTCGTGCTCGTGGGGAGCCAGGCTCCCGGCCTCGAGCTAGGCGTGGACATTGTCTGCGTGAATGAGCGCGACGACTACCGCACGATTGACAAAGACGGCCTCGCGGGGTGGGTGGACATGCACGAAGAGTTGTTCTCCGAGGACGAGCTCTTTGATATGAAGTACAATGTCGACGATCTGCAACTGCTGGACGGCACACTGGTTAGCGCAGATGAGTTGGGCCGGCACGACAGATGCTGTTTCAGGGACCAGCAGCTCAGCATCACTCTGGAAAACGGACAGACAAGAACCCTTGATTCAGGCCTCATTGTGGATGCAAAGCTGCGCCGCTTCTATACATTCTGGTGCTACAAAGAAGCATTCATCAAGCTGACGGGCGAGGCTATGATGGCGAGCTGGCTCAGGCAGGTTGAATTCAGGAATGTGAGGGCGCCGAAGCCCGGCACAGTTGCGAGGTGCTCGACGCATGGCACGTGGGGAGAGAGGATCAGCGATGTGGAAGTCTGGTTACACGGACAGAGATTGGAGGACGTGAGTATAGATATCCAGGCGTTTGAGGAGAACTACATGATTGCCACGGCGGCAAGACCGAGTAGGGGTTTGGGGGATGAAGCGGCGCCGAGGTTCAAAGCGCTACACTTGGAGAGAGATTTACTCGCATATGCTGGCGAGAACTAGTCTTAAGTCCTATTTGATACCGCTTTGGTTGCGTTAGAAGCGGTTGCATCCGATTCCACTTCAGCAGCCGTCAAACCGACAGTGCGGGCCGAGCCGCACCGCCTGCACCGTTCTGCCGCTGTGACTTTTCGATGATGCGAATGTGATTTCTCTGGATACGTTGGTAGCCCAAGTTGCCACTCGAGAGGTTAGGTGTGCAGACCAGCTCGCTAGACTAGAGTGGACATATTATATATTTCTCACGCTGACGAACACCTCATCCTCACTAGCTAGAGTGCAGCAACATAGATCATGTCATCAGCAGAGCCAGCGACACCGGTTGAGGACAGCCCAGCGGCAAGACCGATACCAGCTCACACGCACGTCCCAACCACAGTACACAATGTTTCGGAGTCCGTTGAAGACCATAGTCGGTTTGAGGATGCGGTCGAGCCGGCTGAAGCTGGGAAAGATGCGTTCGACGATGCCGATTTAGACGAAGACTACGATGACATCTTCGACGACGACGAAGAAGAGGACGAAGTAGAAGCAGATGATCTTGCTGGTGCAAATTCTAGCGACTACACCAAATCTTACAATAGACAGCGGCGACTCAATGATCCCAGCATACCTGAGTCACAAAAGTCAAAGGCCAATCCTCAAAGACCTGCTGCGAATACAGAGGCATCTGTTGACGATCAGGTCAGTTCACTGTCAAGGCATGCTTCGAAGATAAAATTGGACGACGGGCCAAGGCGGCAGGATGTCCGGACGAAGGACAAGAGCGACAGAGCTACGTCGGAGCAAGTGCTAGATCCGCGGACACGTATGATACTGCTGCAGATGATCAACAAAAACGTTGTATCCGAAGTGCATGGCTGCTTGTCAACGGGCAAAGAGGCAAACGTGTACCACGCATTGACCACACCTGAACCGGGCGAGGGTGAAGAGCCAGGACCGCCAGTGCATCGTGCTATCAAAGTATACAAAACAAGCATTCTTGTGTTCAAGGACAGAGACAAGTATATGACTGGAGAGTTCAGGTTCAGGCAAGGTTACAACAAGAGCAACAACCGCGCTATGGTGAAAGTCTGGGCGGAGAAGGAGATGCGCAACTTGAAACGGATATATTCTGCCGGCATTCCCTGCCCAGAGCCGGTATACCTCCGATTGCATGTCTTAGTGATGGGCTTCCTAGGCGATAAGAAAGGCTGGCCTGCCCCTCGCCTGCGAGACGTCGAGCTCGACGACGCAGACGCGGAGTCGAAATGGCGCCAGTTGTACCTGCAACTTCTCGGCTACATGCGAATCATGTATCAGCGCTGCAAGCTCGTTCATGCCGACTTGAGCGAGTACAACCTGTTGTACCACGAGAACAAGCTTTGGGTGATCGATGTCAGCCAGAGCGTCGAGCACGACCATCCAAAGAGTTTAGAATTCCTCCGGATGGACATCAAGAACGTCAGTGATTTCTTCATGCGCAAGGGCGTCGATACGTTGCCCGAACGGACGATCTTCAGCTTCATCACGGCTGCGGATGGTGGACTGGAAACACCGGAAATGGAGGACGCGCTGAACAGACTGTACCAGCAGCGTGAGGAAGCGGCGCCTGAGGAGCGCGCTGAGGAGGAAGTGCAGAACGAGGTCTTTAGGCAGCAGTACATTCCGCAGACACTGGATCAGGTGTATGATGTCGAGCGTGATGCGGATAGGGTGCAGAAGGGAGAGAGTCATGACCTGGTTTACCAAACCTTGTTGGCGAATAAGATTGCTGCAGACGAAGAGCCGGCTCAGGCAGATGAGGAAGATGCTACTACAGATGCGGAGAGCGACGATACGGATGGCGAGACTGATGGATCTGAACGGGATGACAGACGTGCTGGTGACCAGCGACCCAGGGGCAAGCGCTTCGAGGATAAGGATGCGAAGCGGGTAAGTGCTCTCAACACTTCTGACTGTACATTGGACTGACACTTCCTAGGAGCACAAACAGAAAGTGAAGGAAGAAAAGCGGGAGAAGCGAAAGACGAAGATACCAAAAGCTGTCAAGAAGAAACTTATCGGCCAAAGTGCCCGACGGAAATAGACGACACGCTTCAATATCGAAGCTTCTCACGTGCAAGAACAATCCTTCGCTGAATGGTTAAAATTATATGGTTCGGCGATGCATCATGCGAGCGGCAGATCCGCAATACTGCTGCTTCCCTCGTAAGTCCGTTTCTTTCGCTGAAGTCCCAAGCTTGAGTGATGAGCACACGATGCTCACCAAAGTGTGTAACGGTGATGGTTCTCATCATCAGAAAACCCTCCGTTACGACTTTGTGGTGAGCCTGAGCAAGTCCTGTCGACTATACGCGGAACAAAGAGAGCACTGACAAGCACTTTCCTCCACGGCTGGTTTCGAAGCTTTCCCTCTCAGTCTTCTAACACGCACTACATAGAACATCATCAGCTCTGATGTAAGGGGATCTGATCGCAGTATGATCCCCTTGTTTTTGAGGCTGTATTTGTCGCTGTGACCAGCCATGTACATTAAGCTGGAAGCAGCATATGTGCAGGTATACCCTTGTCTCCATATTGTCTGAGACATCGGGTAACAGCAGACGCATGGCCTTCCGTAGACAATCTCCACTTCAACAAGATGTTGCTTTA
Organism: Botryosphaeria agaves; assembly: GCA_022813555.1. Classification (NCBI taxonomy): domain Eukaryota; kingdom Fungi; phylum Ascomycota; class Dothideomycetes; order Botryosphaeriales; family Botryosphaeriaceae; genus Botryosphaeria; species Botryosphaeria agaves. The sequence continues at coordinate 6,283 of JAKLMF010000039.1, read as the reverse complement.
CGGGGATGTGTCACTACGAGACCACTGCACGAGGTGCGTCAATCAAGCCGTTGATATTCCTCTTACCTTTGTCTCAAACCTGTTATTCTATCCGGAGGAGAAAACTGTGAGATCCTTTGTGTAGAAAGAGTACATGCACTACATAATTCAGCTACAGTCTATGCGTTTCCACTGCAAAATCCAGTCTCCAAGTGTCGTCACGTATCTTTCACTATTCAAGCAAAGATAGCACAACACGGTTTGCAGTTGTATTTCGAATACTCTCTATGTTGTAGCAACTATTGATCCACCTAAGGCAAACGACGCCAGACTCCTAGTGCCTAGATTGAACGTCAAAGCACTCCCTATGAGTGCAAAGACCAAACAAGCACCATGCTCACCTCCAGATTCCTACCTGCTATATTCGTCGCTTGCCAGAAGCGATGCACACAATTGGCCTCTTCTTCTTCAGCCGAGCGAAATACTCAATCGACCTCTTCTGGGACGTCCGAAAAGGGAGCGTCTGGATACCCAAGCAGACGCTGTGCGACGTTCTCTAGAGTCAGGCCTGCCTCCAGAGCTTTGGGTGTTTCTGGGAGAGTCAGAATCCATTGGTAAACAGCAAGTTCTCTGAGGACCGCCTGCTCTTCCGTCCCCGTGTTCCTCCAAGTTCCCCATTCGCGGTCCACCCTCTCAAGCTCCTCGTGCTGAGTAACCCTCCGGTCGAGTTCATTGAGGTTATTCCTAGCCCGTGCCAGAGCGGTTCTCGCGTGCCCTAGAAGCATGGAGGGAACGTTGTTGTTGGGAGTCTCATGTGGCATGTCGCGGAGGCGTCCGAGAGCCGTCTCGGCCAACCATTGAGCCATGCGCCACTCGCCGAAGAACGAGCCTTTCTCCTGTGGCTTGGGCTGCGTGAAGAGTTCGAGCGGTTGATGCCGGACTTCGAACGGTAGACGCTCGTCGAAGCGGGTTGGCCAGGCTACCCGGGCGTAGCGGACGCCGATGTCCTGGTAGTCTCCCTGGAGCACCGAAATGTCGGAACCTACCTGCAATGCCTGATGGCGTAGCGACCGGACCGTAAAATCGAGCGTCGAGGGCGTCGAGGGCGTCGAGGGAGACGTGGGAATTGGCGTATGAGGTGGACAAGATTCCCTGCATGACCCGCAGGGCCTCATCGCATGGATGGTCTCAGTTATCTTCTCCTTGTCTGGATATGGATCAAGGGCACACCACTTGATTCTCCTCTGCTCCACGAAAAGAGCACAACGCTCGCCGAATCCGACCTTCGTATGGCCGCACGTAAACCTGTCCAGCACATATTGACACATCTCGTTGTCTGTCTGGACCAAAGGGCTTTCGTTCGTCTCAGCTTTTCTGAACTATAGGTGCTTGCGGACACACTATCATCATACTATATAACATCTCAGAAACAACGACTCTATACAACATACCCGTACAATGTCGCAAAGATGCCCTCGGACAATGCATTGTTTGTGGACAACGCTCTTTGTCTACAAACGATGTTCAGGTTCACTGATGTGTGCTTTGTACGTTTTGCTTACTGTACACATGGTGAGGCATATAACAGTATACTCGATAAATCAGGGTCAAGAGTCTGCATTGTTCACGCGTGTGTCAAGCTTTTCCGGGGTGCAGCTCACTCGCCGGTCTGATGAGGAATCTCGTGTGGTGTTCAATACTCACTACTCTCAGAGTCCCAACACAGGAAAGAACACACGACGAAGAACACATTGTCAGATAAAACGACACCATTGTCCTTGAACACGCTTCTGGGTGTTAGGGGAGTGGTATAAGTACAAGTCGTAGCAGCGATGGAGTCTCGATTCAACCAAACTTCTCAACAACTCACCTCCACGACTTGAACAGCACACGTCCAACCGCTTCAAGCCCACCTCAACTTCCTCTACCAAATCACCAATTCGCTACAACAAAACATCATGTGCTGGTGGGCGTGGACTCTCCACACTTGCGGACACGACGAGGGCCGGAGAACCATGGCGTGTCCGGAGTTCCCAACAAGTAACCGTACTCAGTGTCGCTCCGGGTACCCCGACATCGCAGCCTTTCGAGGAGAGAACGTGTGGATCCTCGCCGTGAATGCCCCATGCCCTCGTTGTAGGGTAGTGCACGAGATGACTGAAGCCGCGCGCGTGCAGCAACTGGCTCCACCTCTTCAGTTGCTCCCTCCGGTGCTACCGCATCAACAGCTGTACCATCAACAGCCACACCTCCAACACCCTCAGCAGCTGCATCATCGACAGTTGCTCCCTCGCCACCCGGAAGATGAGGAAGATGAGCCAGTGGAGCTCGTACTGACGCCTCCACCAACTAGCCATGTCAACCCCGACGTCGAGCCACGGGGTTATCAGGAGCGTCATCCCTTCGCCCCAGCTCCGGCAGCCAGGGTTCCATACCCTGGGGGACAGTCCCTAGCGACTGCGGTTCATCGACCGGGTCAGGGCCAAGAGCAGGCCGTGCAGAACCAGCCGAGACAGAGACATGCGGTCCTCGCGCAGCAAGCACTGGCTCAGCGGTTCCCTACGCATCTCAATGCTGCAGAGCCTCAGCCGGCACAATTCCCGGGACTGACACTGGCGCCACGAGGACAAGCACCGCAAGCACAGGCGCTGCAAAGGCAGGTGCCGCAGGTACGGACCGAGCCTCCTGAAACCGAGCCTTTTGAAAGCGAGCAAACATACACACCGGAGGAAATTGAGGCGGCGGAGATACTCCTGACGATGCGTTATGGGGCTCCTCGGGCTCGTGGATAGGTCGGTCGGAGTGAGCAGGGTGTCCTTTCTCAAAAGCTTTCCCTCTCTAGATTGATCTCGGATTGAAGCTTAGGATCGATCATTCTGTGCTCAAGGAATGGAAGGGTCGAATAGAATGATAGTAATGAAAAGCTGATAGCGGATTTCTTCCAAACGCATTTGACATCTAGTTGACAGAAATTTGTTTTGGATTCGTTGTGACTGCTTTTGCCTGTGACGTTCTGCCAGGTCTCAATGTGCCAATGTTCTATAAAACAGCGATGCGGCCTTTTCCGGAAGCACTATGTCTGCCCGAGCGACCTTACACTGAGCAGATTGAAGTCTATCTCTATGCGGAGCCTGTCAACAAACTTCCAGCGTGGTGTGCAAAGGCTGATTGATCGATCGCCGCTCATCTCATTCGTCAAGTTCAAGAGATAATCACGAACTAGAAATTTCGTATGACGTGATGTGCAGAAGGCCCAAGGGAGCTGAATTTGGCGGATGGTTTTGACAGTGATGCGAAATTTGGGAAAATCGTTTCTCAGTTCCAGAAGCAGAAAGGATACAGAAGAGTTGAGACTATAATAAAATTACGATGGGCTATAAACACACAGTGAAAGTGATACACAGGACAAACACAACGAACAGGCGAAGAGATTCAATCCGGATCGCAGTGCTCCAAACCCCTGCAGAAAGTGCAAGAAACTATGAACACAATTCAAGCTCTCCCAAAATCTTTGATGGTCAGCGACTTCCCAGGCCGAATCCTCCCTTCGTATAATGTCTCGACGTGGTCCGCTACAGTCTGCTCCAAGCGCTTGTTCGGGTCTCGTTGGAGCTGCCACTCGCCATTCTCATGTCTGCCGGTCAAGAGAGGGCAGGCATATGCGCTTGCGCCAGCACCGCCACTATTGCTTCCGAATTTGCGGTCAACGATAGAGCAGTGTATCTTCTCGTTCGTATGTGATCCTTTCAGTGGTTCCCTGTTCACTTTCTGTCCGGGGATCAAGGCAACGAGTTTCCAGAAGAGGTCCCCAATGGCACCGTTATCGCTGATAGTCTTTCCGTGCTTCGTGTCCCAATCGACTTCGTTCGAAGCATGGTTCGCATCCTGCTGCAATAGATAATCATCGTCGAACTCGAGAAGGCCTGTCTTCTTACACATTGATATCATCCATGCAAGGGTAATGTCGGTCAACCAATGATCAGGCCGTCCGCCACCAACATCCGAATGCTCGCCGGAGAACCAGACCTGGTGCATCTCAACATCAGACGGTGATGCTGTTTGAGGAAGGTCCCACAGCGTAGGCAAGAAAGACTGTCGATGCTCATCCAAGGCTAGCGCATGGAATCCATACTTGACGTTCTCGGATAGCTTCATGTTTCGGAACTCGAAGTATTCCTTTCCAATACCCATCAACTTCGCAATCCCTGTCTTCGCGAACCAGGTTTGGTGGAAGGCTACGGTATCCCAGACACCGACTATCTTGACGGCCTTCGCAGCCCTTGTGTCTAGAAGACCTTTCTTGGCCACCTCCTCTGCAAAGGCGTCTTCGGCTGCTTGTTTGGCATGTCCGTGCTTTCGGTAATAGTACCTATAAAGTTCCGAAAAACTATCCATTCCCTTCTTGGTCAGAAGCCCATGTGTTGTTACTAGGCCAGCAACCGAGCGGGCGATGTAGGCGCCTCGAGAGAAGCCAAAAAAGTAGATCTCATCACCAGCATCCCCATCATAATTGTTTGCCAGAAAGCCGTATGCGGAGCGGACATGCGCTGACACTCCTATGCCAGTAATTCCTGCCGTGTGTTTAATACACCGCTTGTAGGGGCAGCTGAAACACATTATAGACTTACCACTAACCATCCGATCCAATGGATGGGTACCGACACCCTGTTGGTAGTGGACTATCTGGTCCACTATCTCTTCACCATCTGTACCTCTCACACGAGCTGACTGCTTAAGTGCTCTAGCCAGACGAGTGACATTGGTGGGATATGCGGTCTTATCATCGGTGGAGTCCTGCCACGTGCCTGAGTACAAAGTGTCAGCACTCGAACAGTGTCTACTAGTCTGAGCATCTACCGTCACAAAGCACAATGAGCCGCTTTTTACTCCGCGTTCCCTTGGCAGTAGTTGTGAGAGGAGACTGCGAAGACATCACACGTAATTGGAAACGCGTGATATGTTGGCTACCAAAGTTCAATACACTGATCTGCTGTTGTGGTACCGCTAATCCAAGTCTTCGTGACCACATAAACGGTTATAGAAGGGACTGGATGGACAGAGTGCGCGCTGATGAAGGGTTTGGGTTTGATGGTTGGGAAAAGATAGACTAGTAGTTTTATAAGGAAGGCATGGTTCGCAGCCCTCACAAGGCAGCGAGGCCCTTAAGTTACCTGTTCCTTTGTCTGCTTACCATCCTTGACATTGAAGTTGCATTCTTGGAAGCGTTTAGCGCAGGGGCTTTTCAGCCTTACGAGGGACTGCTATGCCTCTGATTGCTCGGCTGTCCTCAGCTGGGCTCAGCTAGGCTTGCGCCATGGCTCAGCAGCACAGCCCTCGCGATCGCTGCGGAAGTACGAGCCCGCCGCGTATGCCGACACCGCCGTACCTTGGACGATACAGAAAAGGTACAAAATATACACATTGAGATTCTGGGCTCGTAATGGCGAGCATGCATCGTGCAAAAGTGTGTGCCTGAGAAAGGAGGAGAACTTGGTCCTCCTTTGGCTGTGCACGGCAAGTGGTAAACTACAAGGACAGAAGGCATTATGTAAGCAATCTCGTGTAATTGTTTTATAACAGCGCTGTTTCAATACATGGATGGTCACTCGAGTAGGCAGCAGGATTACTGTCTATGCACTCCGGCATCTCTCATTCAACATGTCTTTGCTCCATCGCAATACACTCTCGCGCTTCCTTTGGTATCAAACGGATCTTTGGCACTGAGCTGTGTCCTCATGTCTACATGTCAAACAGCATGTCATTCGGATTCGGCGCTGTCGACATGTCTCCCTTTGGTCAGCTGCCTCCGTGTCGGCTCACGAAGCTGTACCAAGATACCAAACATTCATGCGACGTTGTCACGGAGCAGGAGAAGGTTGCAAATGTTCCAGAACTGAATGCGCTGCACCGCAAATTTCGCATTCAGAAAGATCGTCTGATCGCGTGGGGACTCGAGTGGAGCGATCAGAGCGCTGCCGTTCAAGGCAGCATCGACGAGTCTGTGGCACGCGCTGGCTTAACAGAGACTGTAACAAGCGTCTTGGGCAATATTAAAGATGTCCTGGATGAAGCTGAGCGGATACGCTGCTCAGAGAAGTCGACCATCACTGGAGGGCCACCATTGGAGAAGAGCAGACCCAATTCAAGCGACCGTCGCTGGTCCCCATCTGACAGGGCGCGTTACGAGGATCTACTTAGAGATTTGGCAACCTCGATAGACACCCTCTACGATCTGTCCAGGTCGCGGAGAGCGCTATATCAAGGCACGTACCCATCACGCGTGGGCGAGAAGGCACCGGTGGAC
>JAKLMF010000399.1:0-16889 GCA_022813555.1 Botryosphaeria agaves | reverse complement strand
GCCTCTGCCTTCCAACAACACCGCCTCCGGCACTTCGCGCTCCTCGTCGACTATGAACGGTGCCGTAAGGCTGTTTTCAGGCTAATCGTAGTGCTGACTGTTAGTGCGCGGATTCTGCGGCGAGTGCGGGATAGGCAGCAGCTGGGGACTCTAGCTCTGACTAACTGCGTGCTAGTAGCCCTGTGAGGCTGACGAGACGTACCTGTTGACATGGACGCTCGACGCAGGCCAGCTTGACGGGAAGTTCAGTGATCCGATAGCTGCCTGTAGGACGACCACTTTGTTTTGATGTGGCCGAGAGGATCTGGAGGCGTGATCGAGGCAAGAGCTATCGAGATAGTTTCCAACGATGACGCGTGGGTGGGTTGGACAGAGTGCCACTGCCACCAGTGCGACGACTGAGCCTGGTGAACCCAGGCAGATGCGCCTAATATAATAGCGGTTTGCGAGAGCTGAGAAGTGCAGTCGCGATCTCTTCAAGCCAGACGCTGTGAACAGGCTGTATAGAGAGATTGCAGGGGTCTTTCGAATGATTATCCCAAGGTTCTGGTTACGCCTGCTGTGCTTTCCCGCAGCCCACTATAATGATGTTTCGGCAGGCTCTGCGACTTAACAATGACAATCGCGATTCGATGGCGAACCCTGATTCGCCTATGAGGACCGAGCTCCGATGTGGAGGGTCGCATACGCACAGTAGCCGCAGCGCCTGTTCACCCAAGGAAACAAAGAGCTGCGAGAACGAGGCCTGATTTTCGGTATCCTGTGGAGCTGAAACCAATGTTGCCTGACAACTTGGTGCGATAGCAAAGTGTATCCTTTTCCTAGACAGGAGAGCATTAGCATAGATAAAAATTAGTTGCAAGTGGGTGCGCAGAGGGTAATCGGCTATCAGGCTATCATGCAAGGAGGACATCACTGCTTGGGAACTCCTCCATGAACATGACCAGAGGAGTAGTTCCCCCGCAAACACCCAGCCTGAGGGCAGAATGTCACGGGCAAGGATAGCAAAGGAACATACCTGACGATCAGCACAGGGATACTGTACTGGGTTGATGAACCTGTTTCGGACTGAAGACTCTTGGTAGGGCTGGCTGGAATTGAGGCTTTCCGTAGCTGAGGGTCCAATCCCGGGGTGACAGGATGTACTCAGTCCACCGTACAAGGCTCAGAGCCCGAGCCGCTGGTAACCAGAAGATTGGTGCCTGGCAGAAGCCGGTTACAGTAGCCAAAACTAAACGCTGGCTGAGAAGTTGGCAGCCGTGATCTGAATCAAGGAACCCTTTGGGCGTGCCGAAAAGTGAGCGCTGAACCACAGTTCGAAAGGTCTCACTATTAAAGAAGAAAACAAAGACCGAAGAGGGTTAACGAGAGACAATGAAGGGCGCGTACGAAGGAACGAGCGTAAGCGGTAGTAAGCGCGATAGACGGTGGGGTAGTATGGTAAGACAGTGGGGAGAGCATCATGGCGTGTGACGGAAGAGCCCAGATATAAGCTCTGATCAAATGCATCAGCTTCTTGTTGTGCTTCGGGTAGGCCATGCTCGGATCTCCGCCAGTTGAATGCTGAGATGGATGATTATGAAGCTGACTGGCCCCAGGAGCGCAGCCAATGCCAAGCTTCGACCCATTGCGCTTGACGGATTGCATCGGGATGAATCGAGAAGCTCTATCTACAAGCATGGAGCACTTAGAGCGACGACTTCGGGGATGGCTGGCAGTTACGAAGCAGCGTTGATGACGGCCGAAGAGCAACGCGCTCCTCGCTTGTGCCCGAAATAGACGCGGACAACGTTAAAATGTCCCCATGGTGCATTGCAGATTCGGAGAAGGAGCCGTCATCATGGTCGCCGTCCCCATATAATCGCAATCAGTCCTCCCCGTCAATAGTTGTGTTGCTATGGAACTGTACTGCTTCCATCCCTCTGCTCTTTCATCGCCGTGCTAGCGCTCTCCCTAGCTGGCTGGCCGAGGGTTCCCGCGCGCGAACTACGCAAACGTCAAATGACTCCGGAAGGGAGGGAGCGGCAGCTAGACGGACTACTGGGACGGCTCTCCCTTGCCTGCAGACGGGACGCGTTTGCCCTCATTTCCAGCACCCCTCAACAACAGACGCTCCTGGCAAGCAGAGATTCTCCAGTCAATCTGCGCGACTTGCACAGTGGCCAGACGCGGTAGACGCCCCAGAGCAACATGTAAGAACCAGTTGCAAGGCCCGCCCTTGCAGCAGAAGCATTTCAAATTATTCTTAGCATTCATGGCTGCTGTGTGGAGTTTTCGATACTACCTCGTATGGAAAGACTCCATTGACTCCCGCTCGGCGGCTTGTGCGGCTGTGTCGATCGCGTCAGCCATTGCGTCTGCAATAGCCCGAAAGAAGCATGGCTCGCAGCAATACCGCCACAACACCGATCGCAGTGCAAGCTTTCTTCGGTCGGTTATGCAGCGCCACCTGCAGGCACCGTCGTAGCCGGGACGCGGCTGCGTCCAGCGGACGCCATCTGTCAGCTGAGCGCGGGTTGAGCTTGCTTTAGGCTCTGGCAAATCATTCATAAGAACATCCAGGTCTCTCGCCTGGTCGCGAGGATGGCCGCTCTTTCGTCTCCGCTGAGTCCTGCTCTCTGCCGCTCACGATTCGCGAGATCCGCGCTCAGCCTTCTCCAGCCAAAAGCTTGTCTACGCTGGCTCTGCCGCCTATCAGCTTCGCAGACGGGCATGGCTGGCACAAGCTGAGAGATCCTCGACGGAAAACAAAGGCAAAGAACGCCGACCACTGGCCTACTCGCAATGCCTGTTGTGACCGCCCGATTGGGAGTATCGCGCAATGCGGGACGGGGCTTGCAAGCGAATGAATATTGTCGCTGACTCTAACTGTGCGAACTATATGGATGGTGAAAGTCCAAGATCCTGGAACACTGAACATCGACGTTGCATCATCGTTGTGGGTTGCGTGGCTCTTTCGCTATCCAACCCAGCACATGGAAGCCGCCATGAACTCCATGGATCTGGGATGATTCGGCTGACAGAAGATCTGAGACCTGCATGTTCTGGCGTGAATTACTGCTTCTATCCGATTCATACTAAACCTTTGGCTATTCGGATTGGACCGCCTCCCGGCTCTGCCAATACGCTGGGGCTGTCACTGCGCGTGAACGGGGCACACTCTCGTTGTGATTTGCAGTCCTTCGTCTTTCGGCAGGACACTTCTTTACGCCATCAGTAGCAATATACGGGCCGCATGGCTTCAATGTCTTACTGACGGGACCGATCAAGTTCCAAGGCACCTGGACCGGAGAATTCGTCACTGTCAATGTACCTAAGATTTACGCCAGAGCAGGCATGCTGCATACATTAGCGATCATCTGACATCTTTCATCCAACGGTATGAACCTACCGCCCGTCAGCGATGCCGGAAGGCTCGTTGATTGCCTCTAAGGCACCTTGCCGTCGCTTTGCTTCTCGGACCGATGATCATCTTCCTGCGGCCCAGGTAAGAACCACTGTTTCGAATTGAAGTGTGCTATCCGTTTCTTACGCATACGAACATCCTTGCTGTTTACCTATCTCATGCCATCATTGGAGTTTCACTTTTTCAAATCCATCTACGGGGGAGATCTACAGGGAGCCAGCTCTGCTGCAGCATCTTCAAATCCTGCAAGGGAGACGCAACCCAGATTTAGCCGAACTTACTTTTGGCAAATGTCCGTTTAAAGTGTGAGAGCTGGTTGGAATTCCACACATATGAGCCCTAGGTAAGGGCAAACCCAATCGACTGGGTATGTGACGCATAGCTCTGGCGATTGGGCCTCTCCAGCTACCAGGTCGGACTTCGAGCAAGATTTGGCAAACGGAACACAAGGACTGCTTCATCCTGGAACGTCCAGACCACTTTCAACTATCCGCCTTATCCCAAGCTTGCTGCTGTTTCCACTATCCACAATAGAGTCTAATGCCGCGCACTCTTGTCACACATTTCGATGGTTACAACTCATTCCTGTGCATGTTGCAATGTCTGACGACACACGATCAGCACTACAAGTCACGGGCATTGCGTGAACGACGCGATACCTTGGTGCTTAGGTTCGTCTTAAACGCTGTTACTTGTCGGCTGTCCGCGGGTAAGTACTTCACGTATACCACTCCATATTTGGAAATAATCACCGCTGCCCTCATTCTTGAGTGCATACACGTTCTTTTGATTGACATTCTTACAGCCGAGCATCGCCACAGCCGCAAGGAAGAAAGCAAATCATCAAAGCCGCTGCTCAGCCGCAAGTCTCATTGACCGGTGCACCTGTGATATTCATTCGGTCGAACCCGATTAGGCAGCTCGAAGCCATCCCTCGTATCTTACGCACGTATTAACTTACGACAGAGCCTCTGCCCGTGGCTACGCGTCCATCAAAATCCGATGATGAGCATGTCACCTTCCCTATGCTGTCGGCTCGTATACAATGCTTCTCCAGATTCCTTCGTGAAGCAGTTCAGTTGAAGGCGTAAGACCAGGAGGTGAAGTCAAACGCATGCGTCTGAGTCGACCTGATCGTCCAATCACACTCTCTTGTCACGATTCTCTCAATCCGTTGTCATTCTCGCTACATCTAATTGGAGTCATTACAACCAATGATCGTTGAGAGTCGCGTACCAGTGCCACTACGGCTGACACTTCGAATATCAGTCAGCTGATTCCTCGTATTGATTTGCGCCCTGACTTGTGTTTCCAGTGCGCACCCGTTTGTTCTCGTCACCTGCACTCGTTCGCGGTCCACCTCTATACGCTAAACTCTTGGGTAAGCTGAGCTGAGCCACGACGAACTGGCGCGTCAACGGTTGCCTCGAATCCATCGTGAGACGACGTGACATCGCAACATCACTAGCCTATCGCGGACAGCTTTCGGAGACTCACCGGATCCAACATGCGGCGACGTATGCACTCGGATGAGGGAAAACATCCCAATTAACCAGCCTTACTACAGACCCTCTGAACCTTGAGTAAGCATACGGCTTGAGAATTACAGAAACAAAGCAACACTCGTTGGAATCAAAAAGGTAGTTGGTATCTGAAGATCAAAACACGCGTCTCCATGCATCCAATGTCCAACAAGCTCAAAAGAACGCCTTGCAAGATGCCGCAACATCTCATGCCTTCAATCCCTCCAACAGCATGCCCTCTCCTTTCGTTTCCACACTCCTGAACGCCTCTCCCTCATCCAACCCCTTCTCAGCCCTCACATACGCCCCTTCGCTCCTATCCATCAAGATCTCTAAATCCCTCTTCCCCAACACCTTCCACTCACCCTCACTCCCCACATCAAACTTCTCCCCATCCTCCCGTCTCAACAACCTCTGCAGCTCCTCCAACTCCTCCCTGTCCTCCTGCTTCCTCCCCCCAGCACTCTCCCTCAACCCGCCCTTCCGAATAACAAGCTTCTCGAGCCTCCTCTTCCCCTCCGCTTGTTCGAGTAGTGTTTGTTCGACGGTATTACGCGTCGCAAAGCGGTACACGATCACGTTTCTCGTCTGTCCGATCCGGTGCGCGCGGTCCTGGGCCTGCAAGTCCTGCTGCGGATTCCAATCGCTATCAAACAAGATGACAGTATCCGCAGCCGCCAAGTTAATCCCTTGACCTCCCGCTCTCGTACTCAGCAGAAACAGATTACTCGTCTCATCGCTGGCGCTACTGCCAGTAGCATTGAACGCCCTAATCTGCGCCTGCCGCTCCACCTGCGGCACACTCCCATCAATCCTACAAGTCTTCCAGCTCCTCAGCCTCGAGGCATACTCCTCGATCAAATCCAGCTGCGTCTTGAACTGCGAGAAAATCAGCACCTTATGCCCGCCGCGAAACAGCTCCGCCAGCAGCGCATCCAGCAGCATCATCTTGCCCGAGCTAGTCACGAGCGTCTCGTCCGGCCCATCCTCCGTCTCCTCGCCGGTCGCAGGGTCGACGAAAGGGTTGAAGAAGTTGTAAGGGGAGTCGCAGCAAAGCCGCAGCTGCATCATCGGGTTCTGCAGCTTTTTGGCCGCGATCTGGCGTTTGGCTATCGCTAGCGTGGCCGCGCGCATCTGCTCTTCCTCGGTCTCGGAGGAGAGCTCAGGTGATGCGGCAGCGGCGTCGGCGGAGAGCTGGGCGAAGTACTTCGAGTCGCTGAGTTCTTCGTAGTTCTTGCGCCTGCCGACGCGCCTGCCTCGCGCGCTGGTCGCGGGCGTGGCCTCCCGACTTGTCCGGGCGCTCTTGTTGGGCGTGTTGGCGCCGCTGCCGCTGCCGGAGGGGGCTTTGCGCTTCAGGCTTGCGGTGCTGCGGGAGCTGCGGGGCGTGGCGGTCCCACTATTGTTACTGCGAAGCGTTTCGACGACTTTGTCTTCCAGGTAGGTGCGGCTTGTGCCGTCGAGGATGGCTTGGTAGAGCTCGCGCTGCATTGAGGTTAGGGGTGCGAAGAGTACATACTCCCGCTTCTTTGGCATTAATCGCTCTACGTCCGCCTTGACTCTTCTCAGCAAGAAGGGCTTGAGGATGGCGTGAAGTGATGCTACAAGCTGCTGCTGTCGCTCTTCGTTGAGGATTTGCTCGTAGCCGTGTCGGTCCCTGAGGCCAGAGAAGTCGAACCAGCTTTCAAAGGACTCCAGTTTGTCGAAGATGGTGGGCATGAGGAAGTGCAGTAGTGACCAGAGCTCGGTTAGATTGTTCTGGAGGGGCGTGCCGGTTATCAGAAGCCGGTTGGCGGACTGGTAAGACTGGAGTTCACGAATCAAACGGCAGTTGAGATTCTTGATGCGGTGGCCTTCATCCTGCAGCAGTGATACTCATCAGCAGTGCCTCCTCTGCAACAACACAACAGCCTCACAGTAACACTCACGATGATGATGAACTTCCACCCAAACCCAGCAAGAAACTTCCGATCATTCATACAGATCTCATAACTCGTCACCACAACCGGGAACTCCTCTGTCCCGGGCCTCTTCAGCCTCGTCTTCCTCACCTCCTCGCGCTCCGCCTTGCTCCCATGATACAACACCACCGGGATCTCCGGCGTCCACCGCCGAAACTCCTCCACCCAATTACTCGTCGTGCTCAACGGCGCCGCAATGAGGAACGGCCCGTACACACCCTTCTCCCTCAGAAACGCCAGGAACGAGATCGTCTGGACCGTCTTGCCGAGACCCATCTCATCGGCCAGAATGCCGTTCAGGCCGTTCTCGTAGAGGGAGATCAACCACTCTAGACCTTCGAGCTGATACTTGCGCATCGTGCCGCCGGTGACGAGGGCGGGTTGGCGGGCGGAGCGCATGTTTTGGATGCCGACATCACTGGCTTTTACGTCAGATTCCGCTGCTTCTTGGAGCGCGTCGGCGACGTTGGTGGCGCTCCCGGCCTTGGCCTCCAAGTCTTCTTTCTTGAAGAAGTTGGAGATCTTGCTGTTGCCGCTGTCGTTCTTCTTTGGCCTGCCGCGGCCGCGGGTAGGCAGAGTTTTCGAGCTTGGTTGCTCTTTGGGGGGTGCGACATCATCGGCTTCTTCGCTTTCGGCTTTGATGCCTGCGGCGGTGCGTGTGGTTCGGCGCTGGGAGGCTGCTGCTGCTTTTTCTGCCTTCTCTTCGCGCTTTGCTGCGCGTCTCTGGGCTTTCTCGTCTTTGACCGTGTCTTCCCCCTCTTGCCGCTGCATTTGGGCGAGCATGATGGTGGAGTAGAGCTGTGTTTCTAGTTAGCTGCGTGTGTTCGGAACTGAACATCACTCAAGCAATCCGTCCTCGATTAATAGTCCAGCCTCAAGACATGACACCCGCCACCTGCCACGCTTCCCCAAGACCGCATCAACTCATCACAAATAGACCCACCTTGCTCTGGCTCAACAAATACTCCAATGCCTTGAACTTCGCATCCACCTTCTCCTCGCCGCCCTCGATGTCCTTCCGCCTCTCCGTTTCCAGTCTATTGTCCCGCGCCAGGTCCTCTTTCTCGCGCTTCTTCCTCATCTGCTCCTCCTCCTTCTGCATCGCGTCTGAGACGCCGAATCCGGCGTCTGCCACATCCTTTTCGACGACGTCTTCGGGCGGTGGTGGCGAGGAAGCGGGGGTGCTGGGGGTGTTCTTGGAGGAGGGTGCGGAGGTATGGGTGGTAGGAGTTGCTGTGGCGGAAGCCATTGTGGGTGATGGAGGTGGTAAAACCCGTAGGTACTGTCACTCCACGCTGTGTGCAAAGAGCAAGTGTAACTGTTGTTCGCGTGCAAGAAGATAGAACAGTATCAAAAGCTATGGGGAGATTGTGTCGCTGTGGATGACGTGTAGCGCAGGGAAGGCAGTTTCGAGTGCATCAACATGGACTGTACATGTGGAGCAGGCGATGGGCGTTTGAATGTCTATATCTGGAGGCCAGACACGAAGGCAGGGGTGAACAGCGAGACGCGTGCGATTTCACGCGATGACGTCGACGCGAAGCGCTCCAGATCTCGAGATTAGCGACCCCAGATCTGCTAATGCACGATCCATATGCTTAACATAGCTCGAGGGCCAACTACAGATATGCCAGCGCTTGAGTCCATTGCCGACCGCTAGGACTTCTTGCCACTGTACAACTCCCCAGGATCGATTCGTTGGACAAATATACTCCTCAACGCCCGCTCAACCCACCCAGCCCTACCTCCCCGCCTTCTCCTCCTCGATCTGCCTCTTCAAGTCGCTCAGCACCTCCTCTCTCCGCTTCAAGTGCGCCTCCAGCCCCTCGACCTGCTCCCTCACCATCCCAATCTCCTCCTCCACCCCCTTCAACTCCTGCCCGACCTTCGCCCTCCCCTCCCCACTTTCCAAATCCCTCAATTCCCTCCTCTTGTACTCGAGCAGCTGCTCCAACTCCCTCTTCACCAGCGCCGGCTTACTCTGCTCCCTCCTGCCCCCCGACCGCTTCTTCGCCGCCTCCTCCACCCGCTCAATCTTCTCTTCCAGTTCTTTGAGCTGCTTCTTCAGCCGCACCTCCTCCCAATCATCCGTCGTGCGCGTGCCGCTAAAGTCCGTCCCCTTCGGCCGATACGCCGTCCGGTCCCCGACGCCCAGCCGGCTGAGATACGCGTCCCCGAACTTGGCCTTGCGGCCCGTCGCCGTGTCCTCGTTGCTCTGCGTGCCCCAGCGCTGCGCCGGCGACTTGACCCGGTCGATGTTGTAGTCGATGTTGTTGCGCTCGAAGGAGGCGCGCAGCGAGGCCGGCACGGAGCGCGGGATGCGGAAGCCCTCGTGCCGGTTGTTGAGGATGTGGAGGAAGGCGAGGGTGGCGTCTTTGCCGATGGTCGGGGAGGCGGACGGATTGATCAGGTTCCACGCGGAGCGGATGTCTGTGTCTGGCACGTCGAGGGAGGCGTAGAGCGGTTCGAGAGAGTCGAAGGAGACTTCGCCGCGGGGATCGCGGTTGGCGGTGTAGATTTCTTCATATTTGGACTTGTCGGCTGGCGACATGTACCAGTCGAAGCCGTCTTTTAGGCCCAGTGTGTCGTCGTCGTCGTCTTCTATTCGCTCAAATTGCGGTTGTCGGCCTGAGAGGGCGCGGTTGGCTTGGACGAGGTGCGCTTTTGATTCCGGGACGAGCCAGTCGGGTAGCGATTGAGGGACTTCCATCAGTTCCTATGCATTGCGCAGGGATGTCAGCAAAACTCACCAGTATAGTTGTGCGTCTTCAATATTGACAATAGAGCTCGAAGCTCCTCAGACGCATGAAGGGGTGCTGGCAATGCCTACCTACCCCGTTCACCAGGTCGAAGATTATCCGCATAGCCACACAGAACTCCTCAAAGTCCAAGCTGCCATCGTTGTCGACATCCGCCAAATCCCAGACCCTTTCCAGCTGCTCATCTCGTAACTGACTGTTCTTCAGTACTGGTGCTGCTTGCGCTCCGGTTAGGTGTGTGCCGCCGTTCGCTAGAGAAGAGAAGATTTCCCAATATCGTTCGATTTCCCATTGTTCAATCTTCTTGTTCGACATTGTTTATTAGGCGCGCTGTTATGGATTCATAGGAGAGTTACGGTGTTGGTCGGATGGAGCATGTGCATCTTCAACCGCGAGGCTGGCGGCTCGCTCCGGCTTGGCATCTGTCACAACGCGCGTCTGTTCAGGATGGATGAAGGGAAGGTGAAGTCTGTGCATGCAATACCTGAGAAGATGTGGACATGAGCACTGGATGATCGTATCTATTCATTGGTCGACGCTCCAGCTCCAGAGTTTTACACTGACTACAAGGAATGCCGCGAGTCGCATCAGATCCATAGCTCTATCTGGTAGCAAGCGACAGCCTAGGGGAATCGAGCGCAGGAAAAAAGTTGATTTTTGTGCTTTAGTACCAGCACACAAACTGTGCTTTGAGAATTTCATGTGATCGGGAAAGGGAAGGGAAGCTGGCTACCTCCTCGCTGGAATAAAGCATGCACGCCGGGATGAAAGGGGAATGTTAGTCTTTCCAATTCGGTGACCTCGCCGTCTGCCTCTTGCTGCCCTTCAACTGCTTCTATGCATCTGCAAGTATCTTTCCGAGCTGACGTTTGGTCTGAGGCAGATTGCCTTTTGCATTTGACAGCGGTGTGAGTGTAAACCATGATGGTGCCTCTGCTAGCGATTGAACAGATGCTGGGGTCCCCCAACCAGTCGTCTCCGGCAATGCCGAGTGGAACCCATAGTACCCACAGTCCTCCGCTATGCCATAGCGACGATTTGTCCAGGCGCCTGGTGATGATATTGCCCGGTCGCTGGACAGAGCACGGAGGTTACTTCCTACAGGCTGCCAGCGCAGTCGTCAGATACGAAAGAGATTCGGTAATCTGCGCCCCAAAAGAGTTTCGCAATCTCCAGATTGCTAGTCGGCCATGTTGCCCACTCTGACAGATCTGAAGCCGGGTTGTGCTGGTGCACGTGATCGAATTTAAGGCCTCTTAGGCGCAGCATGTTGTTGATATCTGAGCACAGCGACGACCAGCTCCCCCTTGAGAGTTTTACCTGGCTAAGGACCAACTCACGAAGTGTTGGAGCGATACTATGGAGGAGGCGACGATAATCCTGTTCCGAGATCTGACTTCTCTCTAGGTGCAAGGTTTTGAGCTGAGGAAATTTGTGCGTCGGCTGGGGAATGATGCCCTATAAGAAACCGCACAGGCGGAGGTCCGAGACTCTAGAAACACTCTCGATTATGAAGGAAAGCCAGTTGTGCGACGATTCTGTCTTGGCAGGCGTGTCAAGAAGAAAGTGTGCCGTTGTCACTGCAAGCGATTCTAGATTGGTTAAGCAACTGTTGGACACTAAGTCTGGGTCTTGACTAGCAATCTCATACCCAAAAGTTCTGGTGGAATCTTGTCCATGATGACTGTCAGGGACGTCTAAGTCTGTGCGGCAAGTCAGCAGAGTTAGATCTCACTGGCATCCGACTTACGTACAGTGAATTTATCGTTCCATGCACCTTCTGTAGCTTGACGGCCCGGCAACAGAAGGCGGCCAATGGATTGAGTTTGTTGAGGCTGTCTTCCGTATGGGCCGCGGAAGTCGTGTTGTATCTCATTATCGGTTCAGGTAGGACTGAACAAACTCAAGGATCCGAGAGGAGGTTTGAAAGGTGGAAGAGCTGATCTGGCAACGGAAAGCGATGACTAAAGGTGATATGAACCGGAAGATGAGCAATGAGAGCTTCACTTCACTCTGACAAAGATGATAGCCACAGTGCTCTCAAGATCAAATGCATCATGTGTGACCGTCTTACTTCCTTAGTGTCAGGTGATATCTGGACGCGGCCTTCACCAAGATGTCAAGCCGCACCCATTTTGTGCAGAGGTCTTTGCAAACAAACCCCTCTCCGCTCAAGTATATTGCTTGCCCAGATTCTACACATCACTCTTCTTCTGCCCACCTGTCGCCGAACTATACATATCCTTCCCCGTATCCGCCAATCCACCCACCAATGTCCCAGTAGTATCATACAAAGTCTGACCTAGACCACCAACCTATCTTCAGTCAGCACTCACTCACCCACAACCTACGACGCGCCCCCAGAATCAACTCACCGCATTCCCTGCCGTATCACCAACACCCTTCAACGTCCCCCCCACCGCACCCACCACATCCTTCCCCCCCTGCACGAAAGCACCCGCTGGCCCTCCTCCCTCGGACGACCCTATCCGCTGCGACGCCGTGTTGATCTGATCATGTGCCTGCTTGAGCTGCTCCCCGAGGTCTCCACTTTGTAGTTGTTCTTGAGCCTGCTGCTCGAGCTCGCCGGCCCGATCCTGGACCTGCTGCTGCGCGGACTGAACGGCTTGCTGCCCTTGCTGCTGAACGTCTTGCTGGGACTTGCCGGGGAGGACGTCGAGGTTGACGATTTTGTTTTCGAGGACTTTGACCATGTTTGCGGTGGGCGGATGTTATGTGTTGATGTGGACTGAAAAAAAACTTTGAGTTAATAAGACTGGTCAGGTAGGGATACGGGAGGAATATTGGAAGAAGAGATGTGTAAGTTGAGGCGTAGAATAGTTACTATCCCGCATGTCCACATCCGCCCACCACCTAGCAGCTGCAGTATGACGGCGAAAGCGATGTCATAGGGTGAGTTGTGGCGCGTGCTTCCCGTGTTGACAGCCTTGGCGCGCGTGGGATGGTTCGAGACCACATCTGCAAGTACCCACAGCTCTTCAGAGTGACAGTACGTATATTAGGGACATGCCATCTGTGTGTTAGAGAGAGCGGCGAGAGAGACAAACAAGCTGAAAACTACAAGACGAGGTTGCATTGTCAGCTTCGGAAATTTCCGCTCCTGTTCCGGCGGTTCTGAGGAGCGATGGTTTGCAGGGTTGAAGTATCACGCATTAATTCAATTCTTTCAATATGGTACATATATCACAGCTTCCTACCTAACGACTACAGCTTCTTAATGATAGCATCCGCGTACTGGTATGTCTTTGCTTTTCCGCCAAGATCTCCCGTTATCATCTATTCGATGTCAGTACGTGTCTGAATGCTCGGACGGATGAAACGTACCTTGCCCTCTGCGAGTGTATCGAAAATGGCCTTTTCTATCTTGTCCGCGTACTCGTTAAGGCTCATATGCCTCAACATCATCATGCTGCTGAGGAGTAGTGCAGTGGGGTTCGCCTTCTGCTGGCCTGCAATATCTGGGGCAGAACCGTGAACCGCCTCGAAAATGGAGCACTCGTCTCCGATGTTACCAGACGGAGTAAGACCAAGGCCACCGATAAGACCAGCGCACATATCCGACAGGATGTCTCCGTACAGGTTAGGCATGACCAACACCTTGTCGTTGTATGGAAGGGGGTCGGTGACGATCTTCAAGCATGCATTATCGAGCAGCTCGGCATCGAACTCAATATCTGGGAAATCCTTGCTGACCTCGCGAGCGGTGTTTAGGAAAAGACCGTCTGACATCTTCATAATGGTAGCCTTGTGCACAACGCGCACCTTCTTCCTGCCGATGGCCTGGGCATGCTGGAAGGCGAACCTGAGCACGCGCTCAGAGGCCTCCCTGGTGATGAGCTTGATACTCTGCACGACTCCGTCCACAACGATGTGCTCAATGCCAGAGTACTCGCCCTCGGTGTTTTCTCGGATGAGGACGAGGTCAACATTGTCGTACGGAGTCTTGTAGCCTTCGACTGATCTGCAAGGGCGGACGTTTGCAAAGAGGTTGAAGGTACGGCGGAGTGTCAGATTCAGGGAGACGTGACCCTTTCCTACAGGCGTCTGAAGCAGAGTTTAGCCACCATTCGACACTCGGTAGACCGCCATACTTACAGCTAGGGGGCCTTTGAGCGCAACATAGTTCCTCTTTACGCTGTCAATTGCCTCGTCTGGGATCGCTGTCCTGCCGTCTTTCAATATGGGCGTCACGTCCACTGGCTCCCACTTGATGGGCACGTTGGCCGCCGAATATATGTCCTTGACAGACTGTGAGATTTCTGGTCCAATACCGTCTCCCTCAATCAGCGTCACAGTGTATTTTCCATCGTTGCCCTTAGTGCCAGGAAACTTGGCGACCCTCTCATTGGCAGCGGCAGCGTAGGATCGCGATTGAGACTAAGACAGGCCAAATCGTCAGCTTAAATTGTACGCTAAGCACTCTACGAGCATATGCTGCGCGACAGCAGTAGATGCCTCGAGCTCACCCGTACCAATGCTGGGATCCATCGTGGTGCCGCGTTGGCCTTGCGGAAGCATTGCCTCGCTGGCGCGGCGAAAGAGCGGCTGGCCAGCATCTTAATGTAGTTTGGAAGTGGTCGGTATCACTGCGAACGGCAGAAGGAGGTGCCGCGGTCCAATCTACCTCTGGATGGTGTGGGGGGAGTGTGGTGTGAAGCTTGAGCTACCTTCAAAAGCAAACCCTAAGCGCTCCGCAAAGCTCGAGGTCCCGTTTTTGCCAAGCCAACTCGACCGGCCGCAAGCGATGATGCTGTGCCCTGCAACCCCATAAACAAGTACACATTCGCTACGCACTAACAATGACTGACACGGAGCGCAAGATCCTCAATCATTACAATATAAACAGTCTTTACCCTGCAGAATGGCCTCAAGACAGAGATGACAGCGATGCCTCCGACGAGGAGCCAGCCATATCCTCCACTTCCAGGCCTGGTATTCGTAGATCCAGGTCCCGCTATTCCGCTCTTGAGCACAGTTCGAGCTTTAGAAGCAGCTTGCCAGGCACGGAGAAGACTACGGATGGAATTGAGAACTTTGTCCAGAAGGACGAACCGGATCCACTTGGGAGCTCGGCAAGCGTTGTGCAGGTGTTGCGCCAGAAGGGATTGCCTGTGGAAGATGACCTGAAGCTCAGTGCGTTGATAGGTGATGATGAATGGAGCTGTGTCTGATTGCATAAATTAGGGAATCGCTTCCTCCTCTCGTCTACTACGTTCTCCCCAACTCTTTTCCTCTCCCAGGTGCACAACGAGGATTCTACCGAAAACCTCCTACAAGGACTTGACTTTCTTTCGCGATCTATCGAGAAGAAGTCCGCCTCTCTCAAAGTCCTTGTCGAATCTAATTTCGAGCGCTTTGTCCGCGCCAAAGCCACGATCGACAACGTCTATACTGAGATGCGCAACCAGGGAAAGGGGGAAGCGCCGGCCCGTCCTCGGCCACATTCACGGCATGCGAGCAAATCTAGTGGTCACTTCAGAACCTTGAGCGCCATGAGTGGGCACTCTAGGAGCCTGAGTGGTACGGGAGGTCCTTTGAGTCCTGGACTTGGACCTGGCACGCCTTTGACGGCTGATAAAAAGAAGACGGCTCTCACCAAGGAGAGCGAGTATGGCGTTCAAGGCATCAAAGGTCCGTTGCTTGAAGCAATGATTAAAGCTGAAGAGGTCTGGGGCCCTGCGCTTGGAGGCCGAGATAGGGAAGAGAACCTGAAAGCGGTCTTGGCCACCATGGAAAGGAACCGCGGCCTTTTCGATATCGGCGCTTTACTACAGGATAGCATCCACAGAAAGGATTATGAAGCCGTTGTCGAACACTACAGACGGGCGCGAAGATTTGCCGATGAAGCTCGGGATATAGCTTCTTCTGGAATTCAAAATCGGATCACCTTGATCGATGCGCAAATACATCAGATCATCGTGACGGCCCGCATGTGGTCAGATGTCGATATTCAGATTGAGACATTCAAGCGCGATGTGTGGAAAAGATTGGCTGGAACGCACTTTACAAAGCATATCTCGCCCGGAGAGGACAGGCCAGAATACATGGAGCTCATCAACATTTTGCTCGAACTTGGTGTCGAAGATAACCCAATCTGGGTCTGGCTACTCAGCCGATACGACTATCTGAAAACAAAGATATCTGCGACTTCTGAGCGTTTACGGGTCCAGATTGAGATCTTGCGACGGCGTCTGGCAAGCGGCGGGAAGCCTAGCACACGACTGCTTGCTTCTCATTTGCGTGCAGCAGTGCAGCCAGATCGAAGTGCAAGTAGTCACAACGTCGACTCCGCTAAAGTCATAGATTTCTGGGAGCATGTCGTTGAATGCACACAAGTACTACTCTCCACGCAGCGCGGCGTGCTCAGTGAAGTCATCGAGTTTTGGGAGACAGCACAATCCTTCATTGCAGGCAGAGCTCAGAGAAATCTCTCTACGGGCGTTGATGGACAGAGTCGGTACCATCATTACATCTCAGCCGATGGCATTAGAGACCTCAACAACGGGACTATGGAGCTGATCAACATGATCCGTGACACAGTCTTTGCTCTTTTCGCAGATCCTCCGATAGACGACATCTCAATGCTACTCACTCCTATCTCACCCACGCCAGACACTCCGAGCACACCGTTATCAGCTACACTTGCTCCTTTTGGCGACCCACGGTTAAAGCTCGACCCCGACAAAATCCCTCCACCTTCGCCAACTCGAGGCGAATCGTGGGAGAAGTACGCGTTCTGGCCACCGTACGCAAACTCATTGAGCGGCGTGCAGTATCTAAGTCGGATCATTGCTCTGGTTGGGACTGCGACCAGCGAAATGGCATCTCTCAGCGTAGTAAGAGAGGCTGGCCGTGCCCGTGAACAATTGCGCACACTTGTTGGAGGCGTCCGCGAGCGATGTGTGCAGGCGATCTGTGGCGCATGGAATAACGATGCAGAGAACTGCAGATTGTTGGAGGACTGGACGCGGTCGGCTGAACGACGTGACTTGACCAACATGCCGGCACGCTTCATGGCTTTCGAGAGCTTGCTTCTTGCTAATATGCAGAAGATCCTCTTCATACCGGACGCGATGAGCAGACCGGGATCGGCCGACGTTGTAGTACCCCCATCCGCTAAAATCCTGCAGATAGTACGCAGTCAGTTCGTGGCAAGCCTGTACAAGGCGCTTAGTGGGATGGTGGAAAACACGGACAAGCCCACGCGTCTGGAGGACCAGGA
>JAKLMF010000398.1:0-15926 GCA_022813555.1 Botryosphaeria agaves | reverse complement strand
AACCAGCTCCGGTATTATCACAATGGCAATGTCCGACTCCTGCCGGCTATGGAGTGGAGCGTGAAGCTGCTGAAGTTGCTCCTCGTATTCTCAAGACAGACGCGCGATGACGTCGAATTCGCAAGTGCGTGTCTGGCCGAGGCCGCAAACATCAGATGCAAGAAGGCTGGAGATACGCGGGTAAAAGCGCTTGAGCTCACAATGACTGACATAAAGCTGGCGTTGGACCACCTCAGAACACAAGAGCTGGAGACGGAGAATGCGGCGTTGAAGGAAGAGATTTCCGAGTTGAAGGCAAAGGTTGGACGATTGGAAGCCGAGAACGCTGCTTCCTGACTCAGGTTGCTGAAAACTTCTTCAGAAAGAAAGGCCGATGATGATCTGGAGTGGAGGGGCCATGGTCATGGGATATCTCGCGTCCTAAGATATATGGCATAAGAACACCGATTCCGGAGCACCACGAACCTGGAGGTCTAACGAGTGTGGCACATGTAAAGATAGACTCATCATGTATGTGCATTCGGAGAGAGGAATTGGCTTGTTGTAATTGTCGAGATGGGCTACTTTGGACTGGGATGGTAGAGGACATCATGGGTGGATTGCATGCTTGATCAGAGTCTCCAGGAAATAGTCACGTTTATAACGTGAATGGCACTACTTGACTGAAGCGTGTTGGCAAGCGCGAATTCAACGTCTGTAGTTAACTCTGATCATGAAGAACAGACAGAATGGGCAGAGACCAGTCAACCACCCCTGCACCCTTCCATGCCAACTCTCCCGGTTGGGGGCCAAAATTTTGTCGGCACCATCTCGGCCAATCGATAAGATTCCTCGAAACCGCATGGTAAAGATTCTCCGGATCCATGAACAATCCATTCTGTTAAATCAAGCACGCCTGCCAATAAATATAGAACAATGACTTCAGGATCGGCGAACCAAAGTTCCCAAGGAGCACTTCCGTCCGGTGGTGTTTCCCTGCCAGCAGCAGCCGGTAATTCTCTACATCACCAAATGTAGGGCGACTCAGTGTGCTGACTCCACTACAGAAAAGATGCAGGCAAGATTTGACCTCGCCATTTCACTAGCCCTTAACTCTTGGCCGGCTCTCTCCATCGCCGTCGCAAACCAATGGGGTGGTCCCAACAGCGCGGACAAGCGCGATTGGTTAGCAGGAGCCATCTCAGATTTATTCACTGAGCACCCCGATACCGATGAGGTCGACATTGAGAACGTGTTGCTGCAAGTCATGTCGGACGAGTTCGAGGTCAACGTGGATGACGAGAGCGAGACCAAGGTAGCGCAGACCATCATGAGATCCAAGAAGGAAATAAGTGAGGGGGACTTCAGCGGCGTGGACTCCATGTGGAAGAGCTGGCAAGAGAGGAAGGGCAAGGTGGCCATCCCTTCGAACTTGCAAATTGTTGAGCATGATCAAGAGACGGATGAGGAGGATGACGATGACGAGGACGATGAGGACGACGCGGAAATGGCGGATGCGCCTGCGCTCGTTCCTGCGCAACCGAAGGAGAAGCCAGCGCCAGAGGTTGATGAGGAGGGTTTCACTAAGGTTGTAGGGAAGAAGAAGAGGTAGTCACGTCCATTTTCGCAACCCACTTCGACGTGGAACCGGCAAAGATCAAATGCTTTGGAAAAAGGCTACCGAACGAAACAACAGACAACGCCATTAGAGAGCTTGCTTTCGACCTCACCGACAGCATCGGAGGCAGTTTGGAAGACGAAAGAACGAGCGCAGTCCCATTCGTAGCAGCGGACACCCGGGAAAGATTCTTACCAAGCAACTGTCGCGCTCAACTTCCTCGCAATGATCCAGGCACAGATACACACGCCCGCATCCGATGCGGCAACCTGCTGTGTCTTGCATAGACTTAGATCTAGTGAGAGTTAGAGTGCCCGCAAACTGCACCTAGGTTTGCAAATTTGGACGAAGTGTAGTAGTCGTTTGACCGATACAGAAATCGGTTGATCCACATATACAGCACAGTACACATCGTACGATAGGAGCTACAATACGCATGGAAGATAGAATATCTCAAAGCTTCAGTATTCACTATCGATATTCCATAGTAACGCCGCATTGCGATCTTTAAATGAATGAGCTTCGCCATCGCTCCAGCTCCAGTGATGCCAGTGCTTGTGATAGCGAGACGTGGGTGTTGATGTTGTCGCCGAGGACATCCCACCTCACCTCCGAGCTCCCCCGCAAGCAACGAGTCACAACAACATTCGCGCTTAGCGTCTTTGGCAGAGAAGAAACCGTTGAACTACTGATCTGACGAGATGGACGTCGCATACGACCACATTCAAGAAGACGCCTTCCCCGATGAAGATGCCGCAAAGGAATCTCCCAAGCCGCAATCCACCAACCTCAACGCCGAGTTCCAGGAAGCCTACAAAGCCATCGCAAGCAGTCCATGGGGCGCACGACTAGGCGGCTTCTTCGGGAGCGTCAAGAAGCAGGTATACTTCCACTTTTGGTCCCGCCATTTTACCAGCATACCGCAAAGCACCACCTGCTCACAAGCCTGATCGCAGAGTGAATCCTACGTCGCCGGCGCCCGCCAGGAATACAGCGCCGCAAGCTCGCAAGCAACAAAAGGCCTCACAGGGCTTCTCGGCCGCACGCGTTCGCTCTCCTTAAGCACCCAGGATGGCCCCGACAACGGCGAGGCCTCCGCCTCCACCTCCTCCGCCGCCGCCGGTGCTCTCCCATCCTCTAGCACCACCGAAGCCTCCGAGCGCCCCGAGTCCCTCCCCGCCGACATCGTTAAGGAAGCCGCAAGCATGGTATCCCGCTTCCGGTCCGAAGCCGCCAAGCGGCTCAAAGACATCGAGAAAGCCGAAGACGCAGCGGACGAAGCACTCCTGAAATTCGGAGCCAACATCCGCAACTTCCTCAGGGATGCCGTGACGATTGCGCCGCCCTCCGACGACGACGGCAACGGCGATGGCAAGGGGAAGGGAAGGGGGGAGCAGGTGCTGTTTGAGACGACGGAAGCGGATACGGGGAAGAGGGTGGTGCACGGCACGCGCTTCGACGCGCAGCTGCACGTCGTGCACTCGAACGCGGATAGCTTCTTGAAGGATCCGGCGAGTCCGGAGTGGGAGGGGTGGGCGCAGGGGTTTGATGTTGAGACAAGGACGGAGGAGATTGCGCGGGATTTGGAGAAGTATGAGACGCTGAGACGGGCGATGGAGAGGCTGGTGCCGGAGAGGGTGGGGTACAAGGAGTTCTGGAAGCGGTATTACTTCTTGAGACATGTGGTTGAGACGGAGGAGGAGAGGAGGAGAGAGTTGTTGAGAGGTACGTTTTCCTTCTACTTTGGTTTTTGCGTCGCTGGGGGCATGTCACTCATCTCTATCATACAGGCGCAGCAGCCTCTCCAGAGGAAGATATCGCCTGGGACGAAGACTCGGACGACGAGTCGTCAACGCCTAATCCCGCCGCCTCTGCTACCATCACCACCAGCAGTCAAAACAACCCAACGATAACATCCTCCCCGGCCTCCGCCTCCGCTCCGCTCCAGGACGTAGCTCCATCACCAGTCAAAGAAGATGCAGACTTGCTCAAGCCAGCGACGGAGGGCCGCCGCTCGAACGACCAACAGTCTCAGCCTGACAGCGACGCGAGCTATGATCTGATTAGCGGGGCGACAAGTAGGGCCCCCGGAAGCCCGAAGGAGGAGAAGAAGAGCCCGGAGGCTGTGGCTGAGGAGAGCGATGAGGAAGATTGGGAGTGAAGAATGGGGTTCTTTAGGATGGAAAGGTGTAAGATGGAGTTTGGCGTTGTGGGAGAGCCGGTCAGGTGGAACGGCGTTTTAAGTGGACTTGATTGAAATAGGCTCAGACTGCTGGCTTCTGGGATTGTGTGGACGTCGAGTTATTTCTGGCCATGATATCAATTTGTGAATTGCAGACGGAACGGCAAGCCTCTATCACGTGCAACCGAAGTGACATCGCTACCCTCTCATCGCCTCCCCTCCACCCACTCCAAAACCTTCCCCCCAGGAAAACCACACCCACCATCCCGCTGGCGCCAAAAGGCGCCCACCAACCACCAAAATGCAAGGCTTCAACATGGGCCGCTACATCCCCCCGTCCGCCTTGGACGCGGGCCTCAGCGCCAACCAAGCCGCCGGCAAGCCCCACGCGCTGGGCTCCCGCGCGCGCAAAATCGGCCAAGGCATCCTGACCGTACGCTTCGAGATGCCGTTCCACGTGTGGTGTCTCTCGTGCCCGAAGCCGACCATCATCGCGCAGGGCGTACGCTTCAACGCCGAGAAGAAGAAGGTCGGGATGTACTACAGCACGCCTGTTTGGAGTTTCAGGATGAAGCATGCGGTGTGTGGGGGTTGGTTGGAGATCAGGACGGATCCGAAGAGGGGGGAGTATGTGGTGGCGGAGGGGGGACGGAGGAGGGACTATGGGGATGGGGAGAAGCAGGAGGGAGCGGAGATTTTGACGGAGGGGGAGAGGGAGCGCAGGAGGAATGATGCGTTTGCGGCGCTGGAGGGGAAGAATGCTGATAAAGAGCAGGTGAAGGTGGACAAGGAGCGTATTGAGGAGCTGCTTGAGGTGAGGGCAAGAGACTGGGAGGATCCATATGCTGCGAGTCAGATGGTTAGGAGAGGATTTCGGGCAGAGAGGAAGGTCAGGGTGAGAAGGGAGAGGGACACAGAGCAACTCAGAGAGAGACTGGGGTTGGGAATCGAACTCCTAGAGGAAGATGAGGGGGACCGGAGACGGGCGCGATTGGTGGACTTCGGAGACTTTGGGAGCCTGGAGAAGGATGTTGACAAGGTTGCTGCGAAGCCGCTGTTTGGCACTGACATGGCTGATGGCAAGGATGCCGGGTCGAGAAAGACACACCCGGATAGGCGCAAGACAAGAGCGCAGACGGAGGCGGAGAAGAGGAAGCAAATGCTGCAGCAGGAGCTCAAGGAGAATACCAGGGCGGCCATGGACCCATTCCTGATCAACATCGACGTGTCCTCATCCAGGGGAGGGCAGGGTCGAACGCTTCCCGGTCTCAAGAGGAAGCAGCTTATGGAGACTGGCAGCAAGAGCACCAGCGATCGAGATACTTCGGAGGCCTCTCTGACCGCGGCCGACACTCCGCCACCTCTGCCAGAGCCTCCTGCTGCGCTTGTGGACTACGACTCTGACTGAATTCTTACTTGCGAAATACGGAATGTGGTGTTCTCATTGGGATCTGTTGGCATTATATGGCGCTCTATACCCAGATAGCTTATCTCAATCATGTAGCTCTTCGATAGAATCAACCCGGCGGGGAAGAAACACAGAGAGTCCGTTTTGTTGAAACGAATGAGGGCTTTTGCTAATGACCAACTACATGTCTTATATGATGTCGGCGCCTGTGGTTCTGCTCCTACGCCGAACGCCTATCTATCACCCCTCCACAATGCGACAAGATCCCGTTTTCACATATCTAAGGCGCTGATGGATCCGTGATGAGCTTGGTGATCTTTCCGATAGCGATCGTTTGGCCCTAGAATCTGTTAGTGTGGAGTTCAACAGTCAGGATAACCGCCACATACCTGGTCTCTCAACGTAAACCTTCCCAACTGCGGATAATCCTCAAACCTTTCGACACAGATGCTCCCCGCACCTCCTGTAACCTCCAACCTAGCAATAATGCTCATCCCCTTCGTCGCGAATCCCGGCGGCTTCTTACTCTTTCTGCCCGTCCCCTTCTCCAGCTTATGCAGCAGCGCCGCAAACGTCACCTCCTCCGTCGCCGCATGCACATGCAACACGCAATTGAACCCGGCGCTCAGAATACTCTTGAGCTCCAGCAGCACGATCTGCGCCTCAAACGCGCTGACGCAATGCACCGGCCGCTTAGGACTACACAGCACAAACCCCGGCAGAATATCCTCCTCTTCCACTCCCCTAATCCTTATCCTGACCTGGTCGCCGCACTGCGCCACCTGGATCTCATCCTCGGTCTCGCCGTACAGCGCCGCGATGCTGATCTGCTCGCGGTTCGGCATCAACAGGTACTTGTTCTCCTTCCGGATGACGCCGGACTCGATCTTGCCCTCGATCATGGTGCCCATGTCGCGGTACTTGGCCGCGATGGGCATCATGAAGGGTGCGTTCACTTTGCGCTCCAGCGTCTGCATGCTGTCGAGGTATTCGAGGAGGGAGGGGCCATCGTACCAGGGCGCGAGGGCTTTGGGGACTCGGTCTTTGATGCCGACGGTTGTTTGAGCGGAGATGGGCATGAACATCAGGTCTGGGTGTGTTAGGAGAGTTCTGATTCAACAGCAGAGCTAGCTTACCTGTCTTTGGGTTGTAGCCTGATTGCTTCAGGAAGGTCGTCAATTTCGTCGTGCATTCCTGGTACCGCTCCTTGCTCCAGTTGACCGTTGGGTCGTCCATCTTGTTGACCACGACAACGAGTTTATTGACTCCCTGGGTTTTGGCAAGCATAGCGTGCTCTCGCGTCTGACCGCCCTTTTCGAAACCCGTCTCGTACTCTCCTTTCCGCGCAGAGATGACGAGAACACCGACATCAGCTTGCGAAGCACCTCCAATCATGTTCGGCACAAACGTCTTGTGGCCCGGAGCATCGAGGATGGTGTACCGCCGCTTCTCGGTCTCGAAGAAACCCTTGCCAACCTCGACCGTCTTTCCCTTCGCTCGTTCTTCCTTTGTAAGATCCAGTGCCCAGGAAAGGTACCATGTCTCACGGCCCGCCTCCTTTGCTTCCTTCTTGTACTTTTCCATTGTTCGCTCATCCACCATGCCTACCGCGTATAGAATACTGCCTCCCAGTGTGGACTTCCCCGCGTCGACGTGGCCCAGAAAGATGACGTTGACGTGCTCCTTGCCGTACATCTCCGCCAGCGTCTCCTCGTCGACATCTTCCTCCTGCTCCTTTGCTATGTCCTCCGCTGCCTTGGCTGCCGCTCTGACCTCCGCACGGGTAGGACTGTCTCTGCCGGACGAAGGTGTAGGTGAGGTCTTCCCCGTTGCAGCTGCAGCCGGCGTTTCCCCGGACTTCTCCAACGCCTTGGCCGCCGTGACCTTTGCGCCTGCTTCTGGGGCGTCCTTATCGACATTCTCTTTCGCGGTGGATGGCGGTGCGGTGGCGCCAATGCTGAGCACCTTAGCCCCTCCAGCTGCTTTCTCTACCTTAGGCGCATCGCCAGTTATGGAAAGGACCTTTGGCGCTGGGGCGCTGTCCCCACTGATCGAGAGCACCTTCGCCTTCGGTGCCGGAGTGCCATTGCTGGCCTGAGAAGATGCAGCCGCTGGAGCAGGCGCAGGTGTGTCGGTACTGCTTCCTGCCTGAGGCCTCTTCGCAATTATGGGTGTCTGACGGGGCTGCGATTGCTGCTGAGGGTTTTGGTACTGCTGTTTATGTCCTCCATACTGCTGCTGTTGCTGTTGTTGCTGCTGCTGCTGCTGCTGCTGCTGTTGGCCGTATTGGCCGCCATACTGCTGGTTGTACTGGCCATACCCTTGATCATACTGTGGGTAGCCTTGCTGCTGGCCGTACTGGGGATAGCCGCCGTGGCCTTGTTGCGCATATTGCGGGTACTGGCCATACTGATTGTAACCACCGTATTGCTGAAATTGACCCCCAGGCTGAAATGATTGTGCACCAGGCTGGAATGTGCTGGCGCCCGGATGGAAACCTCCTCTCTGTCCACCACCGATGTTCAGGTTTTGCCGGGTCTGTCTCGAGAGGCTCTCGTCCTGCGCATCCTGGTCATCCTCCCATGAGTTGAGATCGGCCATGTCTGCGGATGTGTGAAGGATTCCTGAGGGATTGGTGGTGATTCAACGAGATGGTCTGTCGATACCAGAGAAGCTAGATTGTGCGGAGTCTAGTGCCCAATATCGAACCTTGTCACTGACCAATTTGTGGTGTTGCTAGGGGATAGAAAGACGGTTAGAGAATGACAGTGGTGAATACGGTATCCGAGATGCAGTGAGTGAAGGGTTGTGGCGCAGGGCAGTTCAATTTTGAGTGGGGTGAGTGATGCAGCCCAGACAGTTGTGCGTGCGCACATGACTCATGTCCAGCCAACATCAAACACCGTCCAATCGCCATGTTGTATCAATGACATGGCAAGAATGTTGCCAGACGAACAAAACTTCTGCTTCTCATCCTCTCAAATACAGAGCCTTTACAGCTCTCGAGCCGAAAGACTCAAACACCCATCATGGATGTTCTTTTGTCAAGGGTATGTACACTTTTCATGTCCCACAGGCACAAGTGATGCATAGCGCGTGGTTGATGGTGTTTGGGTCGTGGTCCATTGGACATAGGGCATGAACTGATAGTCGTTTCTAGGTGACTCAACAGGCTATGAACTATGCCATCCGGTCAGTGTGATCCATTATCCAGACATCGCCTAAGCTGAGGCGCCAAACCAGCTCCGGAATTACTATCACGAGCGGCTATGCCATACGTCAATGTTCACGTCTTCTCAAAGCATATATCTCCAAGCTCTGGATTACAATCCGCCTTATGCTAAGATTTTGCAGACGTCCAAAAGTGACGACAAAGATGAACTCGCCGCTCTGCAGCTGCGGTTGGAAAGCAAGATACGGGTTTGTGGCAAGCTTCGACTTCAGAGCGTCACTCCACTCTGACCAGACAATTTCCAGATAATCTCCCCAGCTATTGACATGATAGAGCTCATGTAGGTCTGTTGGACCTGCTTCTGCGGCCGAGCTTGACTCACGTGTCTAGTGCTGCACGTGGAAACACATCTCTTGAGTCTGCAGTGACTCTGACAAAAGCATTGCGGTGGGACATCCAGTCACTTGGCGTCCGGCTTGCCAAGGCGGTCGGTGAAGAGGAGCTTCTACGCAAAGACAGCTCAAAGGCCAAGACGAGAGCTCAGAATGACTACGAGCTGAAGCTCATCATCAAAGACATCAAGAATCTTCTCGATCGGATTGAAGATGCTGTTCCACTCATCAATCTCGCCATTACCACCTCCGGAGTCAACCTTTCCACCAATTTACCGTCAACAGTGTCCCCATCAAGGCTTCTGCAAGCGAGCACATTTCTCACGGCTGGTGATTCGCGGTACTGTATGACGCCGGGACGTGCGGTACAGATTGGGCCAGTCTTTGTTTTGTCAATGTACATGCTTTTCTCTGGTCACGCTCACAGGCCACACGACGAGGAAGGTATACGAGAGACGACCTGGAAAGAGGTCATTCATAAGGCGCGAGTGAAGCTGCTACGGACGCCTTTAGCGGATGTTTGCGGACCATCCCTACACGAGCAATCAACTAACGGGGCTGCGTCCGCGGAGCCAGGCGATGAACACTTCCCTTCACAAATGCCGTCAGAGGGGAAAGTGTATGAGTTTGCGTATCAACTACTCGTCATCGAGGACCTAGACGACGATCGAGTGCACACTTTCGAGGAAGGGGAGGCTCAACCTGGACCTTACGACGAAGTGGCTCTTGCTGGCATTCGCGAAACCATACCCATTCAC
Organism: Botryosphaeria agaves; assembly: GCA_022813555.1. Classification (NCBI taxonomy): domain Eukaryota; kingdom Fungi; phylum Ascomycota; class Dothideomycetes; order Botryosphaeriales; family Botryosphaeriaceae; genus Botryosphaeria; species Botryosphaeria agaves. The sequence goes on along the minus strand of JAKLMF010000398.1, from coordinate 6,417 downwards.
CAAGTCTCCAAGATCTTCTATGCCGACACCGGCAAAATCCTGAACATAGGGTCTGATGGGGAGACAAACAGCCCAATACTCCTGTTAAAGCGCGATATTAATGCCGTTCCTCCACGTCGCATGATGCCAGAGCGTACAGAAGAGCCGGAATGGTACGATGAACCATCGCCTGCGGAAGAGCATGTCCAGGATGATCGCCCTGACAGTCCTGTGGATCGGGTCGAGCTGGACAAGCAACTGATCCTGGAGTCCTCGGCAGATCCCGAGGAAGTCTTTGATTCTGTACCAGAGTCGCAAGTCTGGCGTCTACCACCGAACCTGGATCCTGAATGGATTGCTTTCGAGGTGTATACTGAGGACCCTGAATCTGATGAAGAGGATGAAGTACAGCCCGAGGATTCTTCTACTCCACAGTCTTCGCGTCCACCTGAGCCATCGTGGGGTGGCTCCCTGGATGCAGGCCTTACATCTGCACTTTCACGGTTACACCTACGTAGCAGTCCAGCACCGTCTAGTTCGACACTGGCACCCTCACCTTCACCCGGGCCGCAAAATCAGGTACTACACAGTCCGGCACCTCCTACACCCTTTCCGGCTCTTCGTACATCTCTCTCCTTGCTGGAGCTCCTCATCCGCCTGACTGCTCTCCAACAATTCCAGCAGTGCTCGCATCTCGCCATTACCGATGAGCTGCTGAACTTCTTCCTCTCCGAGTCTGCAACCACCGGTGCTGGTGCCGACAGCGACATGCGCCGTCGCGTCCGACGTGACGCCAGGACGCGTCTCGGCTTCGATCCCTACGATGAAAGTCCCATCAAGCGGCGAGGGGAAGAGTATCTTGACCACCAAGCCCAGCACGACAGGGAGAGCTATGCGAGCTCAGTAGCCGGAGCCAACCAAACACCTACCGGAAGATGCGAGTCATCACCCTATACACACCGATCTGATGCCGGCTGGCAGAGCAACACGCCCGACGACCATAGTAGAGCGTCTCCACGTCGTTACCATCTCCAATCGTCTATCTCAAACGCGCCATCGCCGTCGCCGTTGCTGCGACGCAGCACTCGCGAGCGCGTCGCAAGGTCGATGACACCGCAGACTACATCGCCGCTGGAGACAACGGAGAACGGGCGAAACACGCGCCGGCGCGAAAGTGGGACGTCGAAGTTGCGTCGGACTCCACTGGGTGGAGAGGAGAGTGCTGAGAATCCATTGACACCTCCTCCGAGTGCGGCGCAGTGGAGCATGGGGTGATTGCGGGATGGAACTGTAGGGCGGGACATGTGAGCTGGACCAATGCTGCTGGTGAGTGATGACTTGGCTTGCGAGGGGTGGGAGGATACGCGGTGTTCAATGGCGGTGCTCGTCGGCGTTTGTTGATGGAGTTGTCACGATAGAAATGTGCTATGCGAAGGTGGCAGAACCATAGAATTTCACGGATATGAGACGCTTGCTCCAATCGGTGTGCGTTCCATACCTACAAATACGCTTCAGGCTGATATGGTTTGAAAGCACACTGAGGTGTAACATGCATCTGAGATCGCTATCCCTGAGACGCTGCCCATTTAAGCACATCGCGCTCATTCTCTGGAATAAGGCCAGAATCAATTCAGATGATCCTTCATACACAAGATGGGCGACCGTGACATTAACTCTGCGGATCAACTTATAGACGAGGGAGCGTGCTGGTCTTCGCCACACAAACAGGTATTGATAGTGGCGGGAAATAAGAACAACTTCGAAACGGCTTCAGCTTTACGCTGTATCAAACCGTCGAGCAGCATTTGACACCGCGAGATGAACCGCAGCCGCCGCAGCGCTTCCACCGCGCTTCGACAGCGTCTCATACAACACGCCAGAATGAGTTGTGTTGCTCAATCACAGGACAATTCTTCCTCCAAGAATCACACACACGGTTGTGAGGAGCTCCGAAAGCTCTGTGGCGCCGGTCACCGGGATTTGAGGAGGCAGCAATCCGCACATCCCTTCCACTTCCCTGGGGAACAGCCTTGAGCGAGCCGGTGTCACTTGTGGCCAGCACGATATCCATGGTCCCAAGCTATAGGAAAACCTATTTGAAAGTGAGTTGCGCGCCGTCCCTTAAAAGCGGATCCGGTCAAAATTGCGACAACCTGGGTTTGGACTCTCCGCAGCAACGCAGTGACTGAGAGTGAAGATGTCGGTGGGGACCCTTGAAGATATTTTCTTCCCTCCTTGACAGCTTATCGTTCTGAGATAGGTTTGCTCGGAAACTGTATAGGGGTTGACGGCTGGCAGAGCCTCATAAGTTTGTGGGTCTCGATGCGCTCCCGACGATCCTCGAAGATCCACCGGAAAGGGTGATCTAGCGCGAAGTCGCACTCATAGCCGCAGCAGGTCTCCGGGGTGAGGAGCCTCCGTTTGATCGGATGGTGCAGGGGAGGTCGGCAGGACGGATCTGTAGTTCCGTGAAGCGTGATGGAAACGATGTATAGTGCAGCGCAGAGGCGGGACACGCGAGCAACCGGATCCGTTCATAGTTGGACTGCATGTCCGCAAAACGACTCCTCGCATCCCGTTCTTGAAGGTGGGATTAACAAGCCTCAAGGCACGTCCATCACCATGGTTTCCATAATGGCGCTCTTCACTGTATCCTGCGTCTCTTAGCCGCGCCTATGGCTCCGCCGGGATGGTTCTTGCGAAAGACGTTGGCTGTTCTGTGCTGGTGGATTTGGTCCGCTGCTGTGATGGCAAGCATGTCGCCAATAGCCATGGCTACAGTAGTGGAGGTTGTGGGCGCTGAGACACCGAACGAGGTCTCCTCCGGCTCGTGTATAGGCGCCGGTAGAAGTATGCCATTGGGCCGGTCTAAGAGAAGGGGGCAGTCCACAGCCGCCGTGTGCGACGTCAGTAAAATGACGGGTGTGTCGTCTGGCATATATGACATAACGTCCAGTAGCTCGGGAGTCCGGCCGGAGAAGGTGATGAATAAGATGGCATCGTTCTAGGAGTGATTATCAGCACCCTTGCTGGAGAATCTTGCAGTCTGTGCAGCTTACCACTCTCACATCCCCAAGGTCACCATGCAAGGCCTCCGCCGCGTGCATGAACGAAGTAGCCAGGCCCAGGCTCTTCATCGTAGCCACCGTCTTCATCCCCACAAGTCCGCTTTTCCCCACACCGCATACGATGAGCTTGCCGCCGCTCTCGTTCACCGTCTTGATGCATTCGACCGCTCGCAGCAGACCGTCCTTGGCCGTGGGATCCGTCTCGTACAATCTGGTTACGCTGGAGAGGGCGGTCGCCTCGGTGGCGAGTACGTGGATCGCTCTTTTCAAGACTTGCGCGCCTTCGGGGTCCTCGACCGTCACCGGCGGAGTGACAGGAGCAGATCGCTTCCGCTTGAGACTGCAGGATAAGTGTGGTTCCTGAGGTTCCGGAGAAGGTAAAAAGATTACTGTCATCGCTACAGTGTTAATACGATGTGACTTCGAGCTGGCAGGGTTCAATATGGACAGTCAGGGAGGTGCCTCAGATATGGCAGACGTCCTCAACGGTAAACAGCTGGGGCGAAGGGGGCAGTGCTCCCGGTAACAGGAGCGATTGGTAATCGTTGTGGGAGAGAGGCATGGCTTGCTGATTTAACAAGATATCCGGTCGCTTTCTTGGAAAGGTCGGGCTCGGCCTTGAGGGTTTCCATGAATAGCGATGCCTGTCACGGCTAGTGGGAGATCTCGGGAGATCGACGCTAAACTAAAAGGGATCTCCATAACGCTCGCCCATCGATCTGTCGCCAACCACTCGTTGGAGCACGCCGTGTTGGATTGGAAGGATAGAAGAACAGGCAGATGGACAGTACTCGAGATGTGGAACATGCGCAGCCAAACTAATAAGCTATCCATGCCCTTCGGCGGTATTGCCTGATGCGTGTGTCGTCTGATAGATGTGTCGTCTGGTGTCGTTTGACAACCTCAGTTCCAGTCACTCTATCGTGTTGTGTAGTCCATGGTATGGCATTCCTTCAAAGGAGTGGTAGCCATGCTCCCTTTCAGACTTACAGAACGGCTCACGCACCATCTTGCGTCTGTCTCTCCCATCCTAGGTTCATTTTGGAAGTCGGGACACTAACACGGAAGCAGGGTCCGATAATACCGCTTCGAACGCCCAGCTTGCCTGCTCGTACACGGTCAACTACGACCCGTCGACTACGACGGGCAACCAGCAGGTCGCGTTCTCGGGCGCCTTCCCGGAGTCTTGTAAGGGTATACAGTTTTTGGTCATGAACTACAATATCCAGCCTGCGTCGTCGCTGTTGCAGCCGAGGCTGAACTTGCATCTTGACAATGTGGATGTTGCGGTGCATGGGTGCAAGTGAGCGCCGGTCCTCTTTGAATATGATGTGCATACGGACGTGAGTAGAGAGTGCATAGTGCATGAAGTGTGTGGAGTGCGATGAGGTATCTGTTGGAGCATTCGAGTGGTGTTTTAGGGGCATTCAGACAAGGCGTCATCGGGAGGCTTCATGGTTGTATTTTACGTTACGATTAATACGCTAGAGGACTAATATTGCTGTCCCAAACTACTCATTCGTGTTGTCACAATCACAAATCAGTTTATTGTTGCGATGTGCATGTCAACGACCCACACATAACAGTCCATTCGAAATCTATGACGCCGGCAGAGGACTGTATCTGTTTCGATGTAGAAATGCTCGAGTTGCGATGTGAGCGCAGGATTAAATTCTGACAAAGAACGAACTGCTCTGAAGCCCGCAACTGGCAGTACTTCAAGACGCTGAGCCACCTGAGGCGGGAGCACCTGAGGACTCCGAACCTCCCTCTTGAGCTTCCCAATACGCCGCCAACGCCTCAAAGTCAGCAGCATAACCGTACGACCTTGAGACAGTATAATGGTTGCTCCCGCGCCACTGCCCATAATTCGTCGCATACGACGGCGCCCATGTCTCGTTGTACATGGAGCAATACTGCCCCTGCGGCACCCCGTTCTTCGACAACACATACGTATTAAAGAACGCCTGTTCCTTCCGTCAGCAATGTGACCCGTAGGATGCCAGGGTTTCGCGTTTGACGTTACTCACGCATTTCATGTAGCTGCCGTCGGCCGCCGGATGTCGGCTGTTGTAATCCGTCTGTGCCCAGCAGGCGGTCGCACAGACATTGGCGTCGTAGCCCATGCTCTGGTCGAAGGGGAAGTATTTGAAGCCCATGTACGTGTTGTGGCCGTCGGCGTTGAGGGGCGCGTTGATGGCGCCGCCGAGCTCGGTCGGGCCGTTGTAGCCGGGGAGGGTGGAGGGGGAACTGGCTTTGTTGTAGCCTGGGAGGTGGATTTTAGTGGGAGGACGGGAGAGAGGAGGAAGGAAATGTACCGTTGGAACCGGTTATGACGACTTGGAAGGAGGAGAGGGTTGCGCCTGTGCAGGTTGCTTGTTCTTTGCTGACGGGAGCTCCGTATAGTGTGCACTGGGGACGATGTTAGCGTAATGGGTCTTGCCAGTTTTGTTCGTGGAAAAACTCCAACCTTGTAGTTGATAGTGCTGGCAGGATCCGGACAGCTAGCTCCAGGCTGGGTCACCGGATCCCGCTCGATGTACATGTTGAAAGCTTGACAGTTCTCCGCTTGGTCGCAGAGTGAGGCGCATTTGAAGACATCATAACTCTTGAGCGTGTAGAGATTCATGTAGTTGGAGGCCTTCAACGAGGCGGCCACATTAGAGAAGGCAAGGCTGTACCCGTCCGGTGTAGAGGCACCAGTGGCCATCGCCTGAAACATCAGCACCCAAACTCGAGGTCGAGAACACAGAGCTTACCTGGAGCTTAGGATCGCTCAAGAAAGAGTCCGGAGTATCAGACGCTAGTTTTGCACAACTTGTACGTTTCTCCAAAGTCGGGTCATTGGTTGGAGCAGCTGGCTGCTCGGTGACGGCAGCCGCAGCAGCGCTAGCCATCTCGGACGGGTCTGCTACCGGTAGGCTCTGTGCTTGGACAGCGACAGCTGGAGCGATCATAACAGGGTCATCCGCGGCCTACGTAGGCAGCGACATCAGCAATGAAGATTGGGTTCAATAAGGTGGCCCGTCCTCACCTCGACGAAATCAAGATCAGTCAACTGAGGACGAGGAGCAGCAGCCGCAAGAGCCGCAAGGAGCGGAATAGTAGCGATGAGCCTCATGCTGAGATTGAAGGACAAGAGAAGTACTGTACGATTAGAGTCAAGTGTCAATGATGGAGCGAATGAATACAGCCGTTGTTAACGAAGAGTGCGCTTGAAAGACAATCTGGAGCAACGATAATCAAGAACAAACGGTCTGAAGATGAAGGAAGGTTGTAGACTGCATATTGGACGGAGAAACATCCTACTCCTATATACTCTTCATTACGTCCTGTTCAACTCCGATGTAATCTCCACTCCAGCCCTCCG
>JAKLMF010000397.1:0-15706 GCA_022813555.1 Botryosphaeria agaves | reverse complement strand
CCATCGAGGTCGGCCGCATCGTTGAGATTAGGACCCCACGTGTTCGGGTCTCCCACCCCATGGACGATGCGTAAGATCTTGTCCCATGTCGCAGTTGGAAAAATCGCACTCAGGTGAACACAATGTAACGCATTTCTCCACACCTTCGAGGCACAACCCATGGCGTAGCCACATCCGATGATGGTGAGCTCCTCCTCACCGTGAAACAGGCTGACCCGTGCCGGAGGGTACGCGCGGAGCATACGCTGAACAGGCAGTGGCTGGATCTCAAACGGGTTGGGTGGGAGGTGTCCGGCATCCAAGCGTTTCCGAACGGTATCTAAGAGGGTCGCGTAACAGTCGGACACTTGCGGAGGGCCGGAAGAGATACCGTAGAGGAATGTGGAGGGTTCCGCATCCGAGCGATAGATGTATTCTTCAACACCGAACTCGAGAGCTTTTGCCATGAAATACTCCGCTCGGTTCCCTTCTCGATAGAATCTGATTACCGACACACATTCACCGGCAAGTCGGATCAGATTCTGACCCTCAATCGTGTCGGACTTAGGTTGTAGATAATCGATGGCAGCAAATACGGGCACCGTTTCATCCAGAGGCAGCTTCCGTCCGCTCAAGTCACACTGTCCATTTGTGAAATGTAGAATCCTCATCCATACCGAATCAGGTACTCCGTCAAGCCCAAGCCTCAACTTGCCGGTGTGCGTCTCTGCCATACCGTTCTGCAGTGCTCTCTCTACGAACCGCGAGGCGCGTTGCAGCGGACCGCGCAGTATCTCGATTTCGACAGGCGTTTCCGTGCATCCTAGCTCCAGTCTTACGCTGACGTTTCGCTGCAAATCCTGATTGTAGATAAAACTTTCTGGCGTCTGCCGTTCCATAGCTATACGGCTTCGAAGAGCCTTTGCTTCGTCTGTACGGGTGAGAACTGGGAACCAGGCAGTTGCATCACTTGCAAGGTGCGAGCGGCCAAACGGCTAAGAAGATGGGAAGCAAGTGCCAAAGACACACATGATTAGGTCATGCGAGCCCGACCTTTAATGTATTGCTGGCGTGCTAGCAACATTGCAGGAAAAAACGAGATGTGATCAGACTCGTAGAAAACACAGATCGAGTAGCCGATGACAAGAACCGTAGCTCGGTACGCTATGTACAACTCTCCTAGAAATCTTTGGAGGGTCGAGTTGGTGGCGTCGCGTGATCAAGATAAGCGGCGGTCGGGGTAGAGAGATAGATCATCAAGAGTGACCTCCAAGCATCATCGAGTGCTGCTTACACCGCGTGATCCGCTCTGGCCTAGAGCTTCCCGCATAGCTTGTTCAAGCTCGGCGGCTGCCACTTCCATCTTCTTCGCCGCCTGTCCATGACTCACCGTAACACCACTATCCGTGTCCCGTTCAGTTTCCCCAAAGTTCATGACGTCTCAGGGCGACGTCCATCCCAGATCGTTGCTTAGCAGCTGCTGCCGTCCGCGGTACTGGTCGATCCAGTTTGACGCTGCGGTGTTGTGATGGGTTGAGGCATTCGACAGCTTCCCCGCCCTGATTCCTGATCGGCTGATTCCGAGTTTATGGCAGCACAAAAGAAGATATTCGCTGCGTAAGTCTGTTCTCAGAAGAAACCAGGTCGGTACGTCCAGGATGGGAACGCAATGCACACACCGTCTTGCTACGCGGCATTGAGCGGACAGTTGTGATGCTGGGAGTCCTGGCCTGCTCGGCTGTGTTGGCGAAGCATGAGCACGAAGGTGTAAGCCTGAACACATCGTCTTGGAAAATCAGCAGTCGTCATCAGCAATCTTACCTAACAAGCCATGAACCGCATTCGCGATAGCTCACGCTGCCTCACGACACAGAGCTTTTGGAACATCGTAACCAGTGGTATTCGAACCATGCAAGTGTGCTGAACATGAGCAGCTTCGATAGGTTTTCCGATCATAGCTGCGATACGGAGATGGCGTGTACTAAATGATGAGATTCATCTCTTAAGCATTCGAACAGCCATTTCGCGCACGTGCGTGTGCGAGGGGAGGGCGACCACGTGTATGTTCATCAGGAATCCAAGCTGCTAGCCATACGAGAGCAGAGGCTCGAAGCGGCTAGAAAGCGGGCGGAGAAAGCGCGTAAGGTGGAGGAGAGAAAAGCAGCGCGTGTTACCGCACGTAATGTAGCGAAAGAAGAGCGGGCTTGAAAAAGAGGTCAACAAGGCAGCTATGCTCTATAATCTCAAAACCAGGTTCTCACTAGGGTTTGGCCGGAATGGATCGACTTTACTCCCTGCTAACGCTGGCGGAAGCCTCCCTCCAGAGAACGCCATTTGATTCTATTGTACATCGACCGTATTTTATCACGGCATCCCAGCCTCAGATGTTCCCTTCCGTCGTCCTATGGTGCTGGGAGACGATGCGCTTAGATAGTCGTGGGAAAGGGTGGCTGTGGGAGTGGAAAGAGCTATGGACATGAGCATCATGGATTCAAGAGGTCTGGGTCACTGGCTTACAGTGAGGCCTGATGTGTTTTGGTCACAGGTGTTCAAGTGGCAGCTGCACAAGCAGTCGTACCACTGCTCATGTCGGCATTGGTGTCGGCTGTCGTACCGTCTCGCAGGGGTGATTGCAAAGATGACAGTGATCGTGTCAGCAGTCCTTCGACAGTTCGGGTCAGCGGTCAGCGTCAGCAAGAGGGTATTATGTCGTTTGATATAGTCAGCTGTCGTTGTCAGCACTCTTACCTGGATAGAACCATCAGTTACACCTGCGATACCTCGTATTGCCTGACGCTTCGGAGCTCGCACGAGTGTGACTGGTTTAGTTGGGTCATGCAGGCATATGTAGCCGGCACTAACATGACATGTTCTCCTCTCTTGCATATCGGCTCTGTCGATGGATGGTTGAAAAAGGGTATAAAACCACTCCCCCACCTTTGCGTGGTTATCCACTCGATCCATGGTTATTACAAAGGGCGAGCGGCTCGGTTAAAAAGGAGTTTAGCTTGGCTTACTAAATTGCTTCTATGGCATTGGTGCTCTTCACCGCTCCTTGGCCTGCCCACACAGGAAGAAGCCTCTCCCACCCACAGATCACGGCTCATATTGGACAATCGAGCATGCCGTTGCTCTCATATGCACAAGGCTCAAACTAATGAATGTGGCGTAGAAGCATGCATTAGTGGCCACCACACCTAAGTTTATGCAAGTCTGGAAACATCTCCTACGCGCTTTGTACCCTAACTAGGAGTTCATGTGACGGAATCTTGCAAGCCAAACATCGGCGGTGGTTAGACGGGGGCGACGGCGAGATTGGACGGCGTGGTAGACAGGCGTGGGCGGCTGTGCAAAAGTTGTGTGCAGGCTTCAGATCATAATCGGATGTTCCGCGTTTTGATGTCGACACATCCATCAATGACATGAGGCCTTGTCGCAAGCAACTAGAGCGGATGACAGGGGGGAATGAGGATATTAACGATAACAACGGTGACTGGGGTAGTGCTGGCGATGTTTGGCATTCCTTGACTTCGTACACACTAACCTTTTCCGCACAGCGGGTTCCCACGGATCCCATCTCCTACCAAAGGCTTAGGGATGTGTTCTCGCTCTGGAGTACCGCCATGAACTTTGAATATGAAGCCGCGTATTTTCATAATGCTTTCGCGTGTGGAGAGGCTACATTTCCCATGGGCAGTTCCATTCACTGGTGTCAACTCAATGTGATGATTCTTTGATGCCCGCTTCGGCTCTGGAGGCTCTCGCAGGGGAAGTCTGGATGCCGCAAATATCCGAGTCCTTCCGGCTTCAGTTTTATCGACAGATCATTTCGTGATCAGCCCATGCAAATTTCTCGGGTCTTCCGCTACCAGTTCTTGTCGATGAGATAGCTGATGATGCTTTTGGTTTTCCTTTCATTCTTTAATCCCAAGAAAGGCTACTTTTTCGGAGGCTTGACTGACCAAAGATGTCGAACGTACACAACACCAGCTCTTGGATCTGGTTGAGTGCATCTGAAGTGCCTCTGACTGATGGCTCGATTACGAATGCGTGCCCATAGCAGACAGCCGACTTTCTCAAGTAGCATGTGGCCGTCTCGTGGCGGTAGTCAGATGTAAATCGCCGGTGAGCCGTAAGACATGGAACGCGGGCGGGCGCGATGCACTGGTGCGAGGGATGATACAGACGAGAGCGTTGAAGAAACATTCGTTACACCGATTATGAGATCATGTGCGGACTCTTGAAGGCGGCAAGGCTTTGGGAAGTTTCGAATGTAATGGTGAAGGAAAGACTTGGCTGATTGATGGGTATGCCCTGGCTGGGACTGTAGCACCTGTGAGAACCAATGATGCTGCCTGAGCCATGCCTCCCTGCTGTGGTATAATCAAACTACATCGCTTGTGTAAATGAACGATTAGTCACCTCGCTGGTACATACTGCTCAGTTTTTTCCAAGGACACCGGCGAGGTCATTCGTGCTGGGGGCTGGACAAAAATGAGGCTTTGCTGCGTTCCTACGTGAGAAAAGGATGTTTCCCCTATGTTCTAGGAATTGGTTTCATGCCCTGCACGCACGTCGCCAGATGGCGCAAATCTCAACCACCCTACTACAGGTAATGCTCTCCCGTTTCCCCCCAGATTACGGAAACGTTGGTCCATGCGCGCCTCCCCCGATTCCTGCAGTGTCCCGAGCGTTCGCGACGCGTCGTGTGGTACCCAGTTTGTTTGCTTCCGATTCCACTAACAGCAAAAGTACGGGTGAGCAGCGATTAAGATTGCGAATTGACTAGATCGTGATCATACCTCGCGCGGCTGGATTTGTGACGTATATCGTTCAGTGACTGGAGAAACCACGTTCACGTACAAAACAAAATCTCTTCAGTGGCTACTATATATAATGGACAGATTCAGGCCCCCCTAGACCTATGCTTTATATGCTACTTATATGATAGAGCGCATGGCCGAATTACTAAGGGAAGGATATAATATCTGTAACCACCTTTTCGATTTTGGCACTTTTATTGTAATAGGTGGTGCGTTATTCTACCAAGCCGCCACCTGTCCGGAAAGGATGTGTCTTCACTTAAGCGGTAATTGATCAAGATCAGCTGCCCTTCTTTACGGTACTACAACAGCTTTTCTTCCTGTTCCAGTGCGCAGTAGTACCCAAGGCGGGTGTACTGCTTCGTCCACGGTTGCCCTGCGCGCTGCGGCTACCTCAGGTCTCGTGTTCTTCATGGCGGCGGCGTGACGCTTTCCCGCTGCCGCTTTCGCACACCCCGCTTCTGCGCCTTTCTCTGTTCACTGTGGTGAATAATACTTGGCAATGCCAAGCTGCTTAGCGTACGCCGTACGGGCTTTCGTGTTGGAGAGCGACGTGGCCCGCTGCCCGGCAATTAACATGGTGTAACGAAGGCGAGTAAGGTACTCCAGATCTCGGTCGCTATTGCTCCTTAGATGATGATGTTCGAGGCTGTAGCGCCTATCATGCCACCACTCTCGCGCCTGGCAACTGGGTCCCGCCTGGAAATCCGGAACCATCGGCCCCATCCTCTTATCTAGTATGGTTGGAGACGCTGCGAGGCGACTGGCGGTTGTAGAGTCTTACTAACGACGCGCTTTTGTGACGCTCGAGGAAAAGCGTGCTTGAGAACTGCTTAGCACCCGTTCGATCGTCGACCACGGCAGCTCATCACACATTGAATTGACCCTCGGCACGCCCGCTGGCATCATCTGCGTCGACCCGCTCACCACCTAACTGCCATCGCCGCCGCGGTACTCCTGCTCCGCTTCTCAGCCGCCAATCTGCGCTGCTGCTTTGCGTACATTTCAAGCGCAGAGGACGAGGGCTCCCTAAGGGTGAAGAAGCTATAGACCGCGCGGCCTGGCTTGCGCTTCCGCGGTTTCGGCAGGGCGTCTGTCGCGGACGCACGTGGGAGCGTTGGTGGCTGCGGGGGAAGATGCATCGGTACGGCGGTGGCATCCTCATTGGTATAGTCGGGGGCGGCGCTGGAGGTAGAAGGCTGTGGGTTTCGGTTGCGGACGGACAGCTTTGGGACTCTGAGGGACGGAGTGGATGAGGCAGGTGGTACAGTAGTGCGCATTGGTGGGGTTGTGTTATGGTTCAGTCGTCTGCGAGAGTTAGGAAATGGCGCGGGTGCGAAATCACTGGTGGGCTACTAACAGGATGTTGACAATAACCTGTATCTAGATTGGTGATGCTTCTCTTGTCCGCGGAATCTTTCTATTATATAGTGTGGAAGCGTGATCGCGAGGGAGCGATGAGTGTAGCCTTGATTCGAGTACAAAAACACAATAGACTTGCCACCGCTGGAGTGGTATGTATAGTAAGACAACCCTGGCGGCTAGAGGCGATATATAGGAGGAGCAGTTATCCGCAATATAGCAATATTAGACAAATCTTAAGGCGGCGGTGGAGGTTGACGCTGGTGATGAATCGGTCACTGGTGGGCATAAAGATTTATAACTGATTGAGGTTGACGGCATAGATAAGCTTCTGCGAAAGTATTCCTTTTCGGTGGCTAGCGTGAACGGTTGCAAGCCATCGCATCCACGCTGTTAGTGTATTGTGGAAATGACTACCTAGGTACGTTCCAGGCGTTGGACCGGACGAAACCGCCCGCCGGACCGCCCGCTAGTTTCATGCACGGAGCACTAGTGCTTACTCAGTCTACATAATGCCACTCGATAGCATCCCACTGCTAACGCTTCGTTCCTTCGTCTTTGCCTAGTATCCGTTTCTCGAGGAAGGGCAGCGTACATCACATCTCAGTAGGCGAAAGCCTCAAATGCTTTCCCACATAGGTTTATGATCGCAATGTCAGACATCTACGGAGAAAGTGCCCGATCTAGCTAGGCTTCCCGACTCTAACTGCATCCTCGAAGTCTCGACCACTTGTGGCGCGACCGCAAGTTCTCAACCACTTGTGCCGCGTCTAGTCAGACGCTCTTAGAGGTACATGCGCGAATCCACCTAGCCCACACTCTATTCTTTTCACTGCGACCTTTGTTTCGCTCGATTGATTTCCAGCCTTCAGCACTCGGCTGCCCCTTGGCCCCCTGCGCACGAGCAGTGGAGATGTTCAGCCTGGAATATGAAAATGGCCCGTCGACAGAGCGTGGTCTTTACGTCTATAATTGCTATCTCATCAGCGTCACTCGCCACCACAAGGCCAAGCGACCAACGAATAGAGTGTTTAACGTGGTGCGCTATCTACCAGCGCGCCGGCAGGACTGTCTACTACTATCGAGTCCATATCCGGCCTCTCGTGAATATGCTTGAACGAGAGACCCGATCGCGGAACATAAGCTCTGATGCATCATCAGAGAGCACAATTCTCTTTCGCTCCGACCAGATGCCGCTCAGGCCTTGGAACTCTGCCCGTCTCACGGCAGTCCTCAAATCTGCGTCCCTTCAAGTGTGGGATTGCCGGTCATTACTCAGCTCTACCGACAACAGTCTATCGCGATTACGGAGAAGCATGTCAAGGAGGTGTATAAGCCGTTTAATCGCTATGACGACAAGGAGCCAGGAGCAGACCTAAATGTTGCCTTCGCGTGGTAGAGCGGCCATCGCCCGTTGCAGCGCGCTACCACCTACGGACTCGATGGTGCCTTCCTAAGCCAGCTGCAGCCTTCGCTCTTGAGAACTTATGAGCATGTATCAACCAGATGGCACGAATCCATACACCAGTCGAGTAAGTGAATGCCAAGCCTATCATATGGTAAGGGTAGGTTTAGTCCACTTTGGACCTGAATCCGAAACAGGGGGACTCTATGGATCGGCAATAATAGTGTTTGTCAAGGCAGGACAGCCGCCTGCAAGAGAGGGCGAGCAGAAAATCCCGTTCAACCACTCTGCCTTAAAGTACGCATGGGAGTCGTTGACTTCCAACAAGAGTCTACTGTAGAGGTAGAGGAAAGGACAGCTTGACTACTCTTGTTGGGTAACCATCGCAACAGACTGGTTTGAACTTCTCACAGCAATTGCGCTCCACAGGGCTACAGAGTGGTTCCTGTTCTCCTTAAGCATCTTCTCCGTTTTCTTCTTGCCTGAGCCGACTCTCCCATACTATCTTTAATGTCCTCTGAGACCCTTTGCCTCCGTGAGATCCCTTATAATCAAATTTGGCTGTTCCGGTCTGCTCACTTCTCTCTTTGATACTATCCGAGACGGTGGCAATTCGGAGAAGCAAGGACGAGATTCGTATTCAACGTAACGATCGTCAGGAAATTTCAACCAATACGTAAGGGTACTATGATGTAGACGGTAAAGTAGTGGTTGCGAGTTCTACAAGGTGTGTATTGCTGGACTGCCTCCGATCCCAAATCTTTATAGCGGACCTCTCGTTTGCCTCGTCAATCATCTCATCATCTTCCATGTCCTCTCCGATCTCTGATGGAGACCGCGCATCAGTTTCCAGCATACCGTGCGGCCTTGACCACGCACTGCTGAAATCTACCAATAGGCCCTGCCAATCGTTCTCGGGCCGTATGACCATGACATGGATCCCTCAGTGGTGCCACTCTTTTGGCCCCCGCTTCATTCTCGATGCCATCTTTACAGTAGACGGGGTCTCGTTAGATATCAGTTGCTTCACTACTACGCGAAGATAACCGTCTTCGTTCCCCAGTCCATGGTGCAATCTTCGATATGAAATTTGTCAGGAAGAATCTTTTCGTGCTCTGCTCCAGTTTGTAATGGTTCCTGGCCCGGTATGGTTACGTGAGATGGGTATACCTGGGTACAAGTGATATGTCTGGAAGATACAAGCACCAGTAGTCAATACTATCGTGAGGATAGTGTGATGGAGGCTACATGAGTTGAGCACGAGAGCTCCAATCTACGGATAATGAACGCAGTATATAGATCTGAGAGCTGACTCGTGTCTGGTACACGTGATATGTTGTGCTACGTCTCATATCACACGTATCAGTCGTATCAGATTTGACATCGAATCACTTTGATGGTCCAGGTAGTGAGTTCATCCGTTCCGTAACACAGTGAAGGTACACCAAAGGTGGATAAATTTGATCAGGCGATTGCTACAGTGAAATGCGTCCAAACATAGGCCACCCTCACAGGGACGTAGAAGACGATTCATGGTTCCTTCATGTTGAAAGTGCACCGCGAGGTGTCGATTATTTGCGCGTCATGAGCAGGCGAATCCATTCGGGTAGGCAAACCTAACCAAGAGGCGTGGTCGGCGAGGCAGGGATACCAGCTGAGTCAGCTGCCTCGCCTCACCAAAAGGTCCGCCAGGGGCAAAGTCCAGGCCGCTGCTTGAACAACACTACCGTGTTCTACGTAACTAAGCTGGTTTGGTAGGCGTGATGGTGGCGCGGACAAACTACGAACACGCCAACCTGATTCTTCTTCAAGCGAGTCTTCCATCTCATTTGAGCCCAGCGTAGACGCACTGCCGCCGATCGTCAATCCTTACAAGACTTCACTGTAGTACGGTCGCTGATCGACGTCTCACTTTCGCCGTTTTACGGTCGAATGTGCAGGCAGGGCGCCATAGGACAACAAGATGTCTCGATTAGTAGAAAAGTCTTGCCTGCACTCGGCTGCGCAGCATGGTAGTTCGACCTGCACGCTCCGTTCACTCGAGCCGAACACATCAGCATCTACCAAAGACGCTTCCGCCAGTCGCGCCTCCAAACCCAAGCAAAAACCCAAGATGGACTGGAACGCGCTACCCCCGAACTTCGAGTTCAACATCAAGGTGTACCCGCGACCGAAGAAGCGTCCCAAGCGCAGCAAATACATGACTAAACCCGTGGCGAGCAAAGACAACTTCACCGACAGCCTGGGCATCTTCTACTCCATCAGTCCCGCGGACTACTGGGAAGCAACCTCGAAGTTCCGGCGCTTCACCATCGCATACGAAACCTTCGAGCTCGGCAACACCATCTTAGTCAAGCACGCCGACGCCACTAAACCGCCCTGGGTCGCCAAAGTCCTCGAGATCCGCGCCGGCGACGAGCAGCATGTCTTCCTGCGCGTCTTCTGGCTGTACCGGCCCGAAGAGTTGCCCAACGGGCGCGAGCCCTATCACGGCGCGAACGAGCTGATCGCGTCCAACGACATGCAAGTTATCGATGCGATGACGGTCGATGGTCGCGCGGATGTCAAGCACTGGGAGGAGGCCGACGAGTCCAACGAGATTCCGCACGCGGATCAGCTATTCTGGCGCCAGACGTGGGACACGCATCACCGGGTCCTGTCCAAGCCGCGCGAGCACTGCTTCTGTCGGCGCGCGTTTAATCCGGATGGGCTGCTGGTGGCGTGTAATAATCCTCAGTGCGAACTGTGGATGCATGGGGGCTGTATAGTCGCAGATGCCGTGAGGCGCGCGCATGAGAAGCACGGGCTGCCGGTGTCGTCGCTTCTACCCTTGTCGGAGGGCGAGGCGCCGGGCGCGGCTGTGGATTCCGTTGCGGCGACGACTAATGGCGTTACAAAACAAGCATTGATGCCAGAACCCTCCCTTCGCAAGCAGGACCGGTCCCTCATGAGCAAATACCGTGCAACTAGCGAACAGCCCTCCAGCCGCGTTCCTCCCGCTTTCTCGGCAGAAGTCCTGGCCTCGACCCTGGACTTGAGCCAGAAGGACGAGGAGCAAGGGTCTATTGGCTCGATGCTGCGTGCCGCGGGTGTGGAGAAGATAGTCAGGATCGTTGTTACGGATCTCCGGTGGCGGGAAGGAGAGGGAGGGAAGCGGACATGGGAGGAGGCAGTTAGGTGTTTAAAGTGTGGGCAGGAGGTGCAGTAATGCGGGTGGAGAAGATGTCAGAGATGATGTTAGGGACGATGTTGCTCTTATGATGATTGACTTGCGATGTGGTGCCCGTATGTTATATTCGTCTTCCCGCGTAACCCCTGGCCTCAACTCGCACGCTCGTTTGTACATGCCAGCTGCAGTCACGATTCGACTTGCAACATACAACCCCTTCCGCCAAAGGTGCAAACACGGGTAGGGATCTTCACGGTGGTGGTTTCTGGTTGTTTAAACAAAGTGCGGGCCCAAAACCTAATCAGCGTGCAAGCAGTCGACCGAGCGGGCCATCCATAGAGCAGATCAGCGCCGATCGAGAAACACGATAAGAAGCCCATATAGGAGCCTTCGTAAAGGCGCCAGATCGAAAGTATCACACAGGCACGGAGCAGTTATCCGAGGACAAGGGACATCAGTAATCTAACGCATGTGGAGAATCCTATCTAGGTAACGGTTCATCTCTTTCTTTCACTGTTATATAACCATCCCTCGCCCACTCTGTACTCTCCATTGATCCTTTTCTCAACACTCGACAACTTAGAGTTGCATCCTCACCCGCGCTCGCATAAACCGTTTGGAAGCTGGCTGGCTGTAGTACTAAGGGAGACACACTCTAGACAACTAAAAATGTTCTTGCATATGGCAACCTTCATAACTGCCTGGTTCTCTAATCGTAATCTTAGATCAACACCGCTAGAGTATTACTGTAACGATCCTCGGTACAGTATCACGTGAGGTGAACAAACAAAGGTTCGAAGTGTTAGAATAAGCAGAGGCACTGGTATGGCAATAGACACTCTGGATATATCGTGAGAATAATTGCATGAGTTGAGCAGGAGAGCATCTGCTATTCAGATGCTCCAAGGTGATTATATACATGGCAAGGGGTAGCGACCTTCGTACCAAGATACCTCTTGATCCCTTTGATCCCCAAGGGATCAAAAAGGGTCAATGGGATCACTATTCTAGGCCTGATCCCTCAAGGTACGTACTGCTTGGCGGGGATCATCGATCCTGATATCTGAGATACCGAGGCTGATCCGTAACAACAACGTCCTTGAGTACACACCCAACTGCTAGGTCGAGACAAGCATTGCTATCTTTCAGCGAGCGCTATGAGAGAACGACGTAGAATACAAGAAATCTCCATCAGCTAATGGCGCCTATGAAAGGTTGTTTGAACCAATCCCAGTGGGCTTGGAGCGCATATTAGTTAGTACAACACTAATTCACTGCCTGAAAAGCAGCGACTGACACTATCTCCACTAACCCTTCTTACTTAAATCATTAGAAAGATCACGAATTGATTTAATGAGCCTCATCTCTAAGAGGTAGAGTGCTTCTTAAGCGTTTGGGGCGTTGGTGGAAGGCCACGAGCCATGAGCTCATTTGCATGCCTAACAAGCACCTCTTCTTCCGCGTTTGTAAGCTTCTGGCGTTCGTAAGAGTTGGCTTCCTGGATTGTGCAAGTTTCGCCTTTGTATCGTCGCCATAGCGTGGATCTCTTGAGTTCCCATTTTCTAGCGGTTGCAGCATTTTGAGGAGGCTGCTGGCTTTGCAAATCACTTATTGCCTTAAGCATACGAGTGTTGTGGTCCATTGCGCAATGAGTTGAACAGGTTCAGGCTCGGTCAAAGCGTTGTTGCATCACGTGGGTCTGTTGCATGACCCCGTCAAAATCGTTAACCGTTTCCCGGTGACGCCCACGTAAATAGGTCTCGAGCTGGGCTCGTAAACTGGAGTTAATTGTGTCTGTAAGCGGAGGAGCAAGGGACTTCAGGCATAAATTTCTGTCCTACAACTCCGGATTAGACGCATCCGTTGCAGAACAGCTGCTGCAAGCATGGCGACATACTTCCCTGTATAGCGTCCCGAGCCGCACGATTGGCCGTAACTGTTGTGGAATGCGAGGCCGGCTGCTGATTGGGTGGGCGTTCCTAGCCGCCCACCTTGTGTCCACAACGCCTTCAATTACCTCAAAAAGAAGGCAGGCTTCTTCTTTTTTCTCAAACGTTTCAAAAAAAAAAAAGAATCTTAAGGCAGGATAAGGCTGCGTCCTTGTACGATACTCCACACAGACTGCAGCCGTCTGAGGAGCAGGCACTTGTTTAGTAGATCCCAGACATTGACTAACGAGGTTTCCCACCGCAGCTCATTGACGTACGACGAATGGCAGACGCTCTACTCGCCGCCCGCGGCTAGAATCCTCCCCCTCGACCTGTTGGCAAGAACTGGGTGTTGCGCTTTGTCAAGGCCGCGACGGCGGTGCCAAGGACGCTAGGATTAAGCTTATTCTCATTCGTGCGCATGCTTAGGGTCCGTGAGGAGCTCGGGTCTGCCCCTCCAAAACAAACAACACACGGCTCAACTATCAACCCTCAACTCTTTACCTCACCCATCCCTATCATCTCCCATGAACCTCAGGAACATTTCTGACATCGCAGTTTGGGTTGATAGCGTCCATGCGCTGCAAGACTTGTAGGACTCTATTTCCTGCCCACACTCGGCAAGCGACAGCTGACTGCTTTCCGTCTCCCTAGTTCGTCGATTCCCGGCATTGTTCCTTGCGCAGCCGCCGATAAAGAGAATCCCCGACCAGCGAAGAAGCGCCACATAATGCAAGCGGACTCAGACCAAACACCTCGCCCCCCGAAGCGACTCCGTGACCTCGACGGCGCGCCCCAATTCGCTCCTCCTTCTCCAACCAGGAGCGCCTCAAGCACAGCAGTGTCCGAAGCCTCCGAAGCAGAATCACATCAGAGCGGACGTTTGAGTCCGGTAAAGCAGCTCCAGCTGCTCGAGGACTTTGAAGAACAGCCGGTTGTCTTTTGCAACTTCGATGACAACGAGGATGGGGAGGAGCCCGAAGACGTCACGGCAATGCGCAGAGCTGTTCAGCGCTTCGCAGACGGCGTTGGAATTCTGGGATATGATGACGTGGATGCGGTTGTTTCCGCCCTGCCGCCGGTGGACAGGATGCGATTCCAATATCCCTGAGCAAACGACCTGGAGCACCGCTGTGTCTTTGGCTCAATGCCTTCGATCACGCAGGTACTGGGTATTGTGGAGATAGCGAGAAAGTATGACCGTGGATCAGGCGTCTCCGAGGACGAATGGAACTCGGAGGTCCAGCATCCACTCCTCAAGCTCGCACGCAACACATGCAAGCATCAACAGAACCTTGATATTCACAATGTGTAAGTCTTGGTGATCAACTTCGAGAGCGGCATGCTAAAGGCTGCAGGAAAACGGCCAGAATCGAGCCCGCATCGCTCGCACGCTCCGCTCTCCCCGGCCGCGTCGTTGACTACATTGTGGCACTCAATTCAGACCCGGCCACCAAACAAGCCTGGCGCCGCCTCCGTCTACTCCCTGGTGCATCCATCAAGTCCTGGAATCATACAACTAGGGCCCGCCACAATCCCATCGCTATCAATGTTGAAACCAAAGGCCCCATGAAATCATGGACAGATGGCAAACCTCAGATCGCGATATGGACCGATGCCTGGTTGAAGCGCCTCGCCCTCATTCGCGGCACTACGAGTGGGTCGTGACCCGCTCTCCCGCTTCTAATCGCCCAAGGTCATGATTGGCACTTGATGATTGTCTCCAAGAATGACCAGAAGATGACTATATGGGAGCAGGTTGACATTGGGAGTACGAGGTCATGCTTTGATGCAATGAAGGTGGTGGCAGTCCTTCACTTGCTTCTCCACTGGGCTGTGAGGGTGTGGCGGCCGTGGCTCTTGTCACTGGCAGGTTGAGGTTGATACAGGCACATGAGAACGCATCCGGCGCTTGCCGTGAAGCCATAAGGAGTCCGGATATCAGCGAAGAGTGCATGGCTGGGCTATCGTTTAAACCAATGAGCTTCAGCGGAGTTGGCAGACCTAGAGCCTCTTCTGGCGATGCGAATCAAAAAACGCAACGCAAAACCAAAACACTATCGGTCCAAGAAGGATTGCGAACAACACTTGACCGGTATTCTCACGTTCGTTTCTTCGAGGTCCCAAGAAGCCATCGACGCGTATCAGAAGAAGAGCCCTTAAGCAACTCTCAGCAAAAAGATCCTCTGTGAGCCACACCCAGGCTACGACGAACAGAATTACTACGGCGTGCTGGAAGAGATATTTATGCTATATGGAGGGACGCTGGAAGAGTATCCACGTTTCGGTCAGCAACTTTTATTCCAAGAGGGGAATCGTGCAGCAGCATGCTTGCTCCGCCGAAGAGGAACACCAACTAGTTGATTCAGCTCGTCTACCATGGTATAGTGAAGTTCATCTTTCTCCGAACCCTGTTTGAGGTCCCGGCGTGGGTGCATCTGATGCTGCCTACGGCCTGCCTGAACCATAATCTTTGGGGTCATACGTTTTCTTCAGGTTCCACAGATGCAGTATGCCAATAGATAGTGCATCTGTGCTTAATCAAGCTTGGTTTTGCCAGTGCGTCTTCTGGTTCCCATTTTTGCTCCCTGCTAGGTGCCCATTTCAGGACTCTTTTCTGGTTCACGGTTTTGAGCCGGAGAGAGGGGGTGAGAGAGAGAGAGCAAATCCCATGAGCAACGACACGTCCATCGAAAGAAGTCACTAAGACTGAGGAAAGTAGGTGGTTGCATTGATTGTGTTGTGTGGCTATCTACGAGAGCTAAGAAAATAGGGAATACAGTAACGTATCTTCCCAGTAAGCTGCGCACCCCAGTAAGCTGCGCATCCCACCAAAACAGCTACCAAGCGTCCTACTCAATCAACCATGGCACCATGCAAACAACCTCAACAGTCTTGACCTAGAAGTGGGCCACCCCTAGAAGCTGGCCACCCCACCAACTTGCGCACCACGTTAACAACCATCAACTTCAACTCCTATTCACTATTAATATGGCCTATACAGAGGCGCAAATGCAAGTCGCTATTGCTGAGTTTAAAG
>JAKLMF010000396.1:0-16960 GCA_022813555.1 Botryosphaeria agaves | reverse complement strand
CGACAGGTTCGGAAGGGGCTATCGTACGGGCTCTGCACTCTAGGGAGCTTGTCTGGCATCCATCAGCATCAACTAGTGACGGGATCTCGACACGCTTGGAAATTTCAAAACAGTGTTTTGATCGCTCATTAGCTCTTTCCTTCCCTTTACCAGGAGCGTACACCAACCCACTAGTACTACAGAGATATACCGACCAAGAGGAGAGATTTGTACAAGAAACTCCGCTTAATGCAGCAAGCAGTCTAGGATAACAGACGCAAGAAAAGTCGCTAAAACAGGCGTGAATGGAAAGTAACGAATACGTCCATGGAGATGGGGAGCTTCGGATGGTGACGGCGTACAGCTACAGCAAAGCCTTCCGAGCGACCTGTCGCAGATACCAGTTAGCCAATACCATTACAATCAGCGACGGGAAACCCATCACATACCGCCCAGGCGCCCGCTACACTAGCAACGACACCTCCCGAAACCATCATGGGCCTTACACCTCTTGTACTTTTAAACAGCATCCCGCTCAGCGCTCCAGCTGTAATACTGTTCACCGCATCGTGCTTCCCCCTGTAGTGCCCTATTGTGGAATTGATTCCATTATAAACCAGCGCAATCACACCAGCCGAATTTCCCAGGAATGGCCCTCTCCTTGTCACCGCGTTCAACACCGAGTTCAACTTCAACCGTGGTGGCGCTGTCGATGATGTCTTGTTTAGTCCTTCCGCCAGACCCCAGACACCTCCCATCGTTAGCGCGGTGAGGTATGTAGCGCCGGTGCCGTAACATAGATCGTCCGACCAGCCTCGCGATGGTAGGGCGGAGCGGCCGCCGGGGAGATCTGAGAGCGCGCTCTCCTCCAGGGTAAGGTAGTCGAGAGTGTCTTGATTTAGGCCAGCAAGGGGGTGGAGCTGTGATGGATCGAAAGCGCCGGGAGTGTTGAGGAAAGAGGATACATCTTGTGCAGTTGATGGATCGAAGGGAGCGGGCTGGTAAGTGCCTGCGGGATCTTGGAGAAGCGGCGAGGATGATAGATCGGAAGACGTGGGTGGTGAGGATGATTTGCGGCCGGTCAAAGTGTCCCAGACGGTCATTTTGAGGTATGCGCAGGAAGCGTCCAAACCCGGAAGATGGTGCGATATTCGGTGGAGTGCTGCACAGCTGTTTGCAAGATGCTTGACGTCTTTGAGATCTCTCCAGGAGTTTTTCTGGCGGAGGATGCCGCGTAAGAGGTCGCCGCCTTTGCCAAGCCCGCAAGCCCACAAGCCCACCACCTTCGATGTTCCTCCTGCCTTACACTCACTCCTCAATCTAAAGTTGACTTACGTCAAACGCAAACACTTTGAACGTGCTCATCTGCTTGCTGTCCTGAGTTTATTGCTGCTTGGGTCTGTCCTCACTCAAACCATCTCCAGCGCGCTGGTAGTGAGCACCTCGGTTCAACTCTGTAAGCCTAATCCGGATATGTCTCTTCATCCAATGATTGCGTCGGTGAGAGACGGCCTCGTACCTCTTGAGATGTTCTACGATCATGTGTAGTGTATAAAACTTCTTTCGTACCGAAATAAACCCTTTCTCGTTAATCGCTTGACTTTACATACTCGCATGGTTTTTGCAACCAGGGGATTGATCATAGCGAAACTTTTATCTGCGATCTATACTATGAATTACTTGTGAAGCCCCTTTTTTCTAGCCACTCATCTAACGAAAAGCATCAATCTCGATACTCGCTGTCTTCCGTCGTCTCGACATGGCACAAAAGAGAGCAAACTCCACGGAGCTCACGGCTCCCAACCCGTTGAAATTCCGCAAGTTGGAGCCACGTGGTTCTGCAGAAGGGCTGGACAGGATGTATGTGTATGCATCTGCAACGCATAGATTGCTTGCTGAACGTCGTATCTGCTAGTGCCAAGCGGAACTCTGTCGCATCACCATTCCTGACGCTGCCGGCAGAGCTTAAGAACCGTATCTATGAGTTTTTGCTTGGCAACCGCCTTATCCATATTGAATGCAAGCGCCGTTTGGTGACCCGGGAATCTCAACTTGGAAGCTTTGGTTACGTCGAGTTCGGACACACCTACGTGTCGACGCCTGGAGGCATATGGCATACCGTCTGTGCCGCGAGCGTGTCCGAGACAGAAGCGTATGAGCGAAGTAGGTCTGGCGACGACCAACAGCACAGAGATATCTTTCAGTCGCGCCATTGGGAATGCCGAGGGCAATTTTCCAAAGCGCAGACATTGGACTTACGCATATTGCGCGTATGCCGCCAGATCTACCGGGAGGCAGCGTTGATACCGTACGACATGAATATCTTCTGCCTCAGCGACGGTATCGTCTTTGCGGATTTCATATCGCTGCTCCCCCCCACGCAGAGAAGGGTTATCAAGAAGCTTTGTCTCCAGATGCATACCGGCGTTCCTTCATGCCACTTCAGTAGAGGTCAACTTAGCAATGGCAGGATTGTCCGGGACTGGAACAGTATTTTCGACTACAAGCTGGTTTGGGCGCTCACAGGCTTGAAAATACTGCATCTGTCCATCGAAGTTGCCAGACTCTATACTGACGGAGCAGCTACCCCGGCTGATTCAGACCGACACCTTGCGACGCAAGTCCAAACCGTGTCAGCTGTCCTAGGGTTAAGGAGACACCCTCTGGAACACGTGACCGTCATCATGAGTGACGAGCAGAGCCAGTGCCGGTGCTGTCGGCGGTCAGAATCGGATGATGGATGTTGCTGCAACGCATATCAGAGAAGACGATGGGCTGAGTATTTGCGCAGCAAGTTGCTTGGATCGCGGGAAAAGTCAAGAACCTTGCAAAGTGCAGGTGGGCAGCATGTACAACCGGAGGCAGCAAGGATACGAGCGAGTGCGCACTCCTGAATGCGCCGTGCGCCAGGGCCTGCTTGGTTGAGGATATGCATCGACCAAGAGGGCACTGCGGAGTAAGACCACTCACGTCGAATTTATGAGTCGAGTGAAGTATGTCTGTGATGGGTCGGACCTTAACGAGGATATCCTTAGTAGGATCCACATCTCACTGGCACAACCTTTTTCATGAGACGAGATGCGTTCAACGTTACATGTTCATGCAGCACTTCCACCATGGTGAAGTCTATAAAGAACAGAGCAGAGTCCAACCCTCCTCACTATCTCATCGCATCACCTCTTAACAGCAGTCCCAATTCAACAGCAGTCCAATCTTCGCAAACAAACACACGCCCGTCTCCCAACCCAGGTTACCGAACTCAAGCATCTCACCCCTTCCATCCGACTCATCACGGCATCTTACTCTCCCTCAGCTCCGCTCAAAAGCCATCCCCCCAAATCCCCACCACACCCATCGCAAACGCCAAACCACTAACCCCCGCCCTCACCCCCTCCGCAAGTCTGAACCGCTCCACCGCCCGCCTCACCTCCTCCCCATTCACCTCCATCTCCCCACTCTCGCCCACCTCCTCTCTCAACGCGTCCTCATCGTGCCTCAAAGCAAAGTCGACGCCGCCCCCCAGCGCGGCGGCCAGGCTCGTCCAGAGCAGGTACGGGTGGCGGCCGCGGGGGGCGGACAAGGCGTAGGCGAGGGTGAAGCTGGTGATGGAGAGGGCGGTTAGGGCGCGCAGGTTGTTTTTCGCGAGGGTTTGCAGGTAGAGGAAGGTTTGGGAGGCGTGGGTGGCGGTGGGGAGGCGCAGGAGGGAGGGGAGGGTCAGAGTGCTGAGGGTGTAGGAGACGCCCTGGTTGAGGAGTGGGTTAGTGGGAGCGGCACTTGTGAGTTTGAGGGGGAGGAGGAGCTAGAAGTGTGTTTACTGTGAGGGGGAAGGCGGGAGGAGACGTACTGTTAGCAGGCCTAAGCTTATTGTGCCGACGAACTTGCAGACGGAGACGGTGGTGCGTGACATCGTGGCGCCGTGAGATGTGCGCAGAGGAGGAGTTGTGTCCGTTTGAATTTACAGGCTGGAGTCGATGATGCTGTGGTGGTCTGGTCTGGCTGTGAGGACGTGGGTGGAGCTGTGAGGTGGAGCTACATGAGGTGCTGGAACCCGCGGCGGCAACGTTCCTTGCGGGCGGTCCGTGCTGATGACGCTGCTGTCAACCTTACCCCAGATTTCGTTGTACCTAATTACCTCGTATTTATCCAACTGCTGTAGCTACACAGCGGAGACGATCAAGACTGGCCCCTCTGCTAAGAGCATGTAGGAATAGACACAAAACTCACGCACAACCATGAGAGCACAAAACTGTTCCTGCGCCAGCTTGACTGCTTCGAGTATGGACACGAGCTCTAACCTCGGCAAGCACCACACCGAAGCGGACTGCCTTCACCAGAGGAACCTCCAGCTCTCTCTCGGCCGTACCTAGCGCTTACAAACGTTTGATGACCTCTCTCCGGCGACGAGCTTTGATCTAGCATTACCTACCTCGACAGAGTCATAATCACCTCCCGAACACACACAGAATACCCCCCATCACCACCAGCCAACCATGCCTCTCCCAAAGCACGAATATCTCAGCGACGTGTGGAAGGATGGTATATTCGGTAGACCACCCCGTAACGAGTTACCTACATATGAGCTACAACTAAATTATCTCCCAAGCAAACAAAGTCGTCTTCTGCACTGGCGGCTCCGGGTCCATCTGCAGCGCCCAAGTCCGCGCCCTCGTCCACCTCGGCGCCAACGGCTGCATCGTCGGCCGCAATGTCGAGAAAACAGAACGCATGGCTAAAGACATAGCGACCGCCCGACAAGGCGCCAAAGTCCTCGGCCTCGGCGCCGTCGACGTGCGGAATCCGCAGAGCCTGCAGGACGCAGCGGACAAGTGCGCGCAAGAGCTTGGGGGCATAGATTTCGTGATGTGAGTGCTGCGTTCAGCATGATGGTAGTGAGCCAGAGGAGCTGGTTGACACGAGGAAACAGAGCCGGCGCAGCAGGCAATTTCCTGGCACCCATGACCCAGCTCTCGCCCAACGCCTTCAAGTCCGTCATGGACATCGACGTGCTGGGCTCGTACAACACCGTCAAAGCCACGCTGCCCTACCTCCTCGACTCCGCCAGCAAGCACGAAACCGACGGCAAGGCTTGTACGCTCTTCCCCTTCCTCCCTCCATCCTCCCCCTCCACCTTAGCCCGCACACACACCGCACAAGCCAAGCCAGACTGACCCGCTCCCTTCCCCCCCCCGCAGCCCCCCCAAACGGCACAGGCGGCCGCCTCCTCTTCGTCTCCGCAACCCTGCACTACACGGGCACACCCATGCAGTCCCACGTCGCCGTCGCCAAAGCCGGCGTGGACGCGCTCGCCGCCGCCGTCGCCATCGAACAGGGCCCCAGGGGTATCACCAGCAACGTCATCGCGCCCGGCCCCATCGCCGGCACCGAGGGCATGGAGCGCCTGGCGGATAAGGAGAGTGTGGAGGAGAGTAAGAAACGCATTCCAGCGGGGAGGTGGGGCACGGTGAGGGAGATTGCGGATGCGACGGTGTTTCTCTTTGGGGATGCGGGAAGTTTTGTCAATGGGGAGATACTTGTTGGTGAGTGATTCTCTGGTGCTTTGGAGGCGGAGATTGGGAGTGAAGAAGAACATGGGGCTGACTGGTGATTTGCAGTGGACGGAGGCGCGTGGCATACGTCTAGCTCGAGCATGGGGTCGAAGTGGAAGTATCCGGATTTCTTGCTCAGTGATCAGGCGGTTACGGGGGTGAAGGGTGGGAAGAAGGCGAAGCTTTGATGCGATAAGTACGAGAGTGAGAACCTGGTGGGTCGTCTGAGGGTTATGCTGCGGAGTTCATGGTCGCAGAGAATTGTGATCCGAGCTGGTTGTGCGGCCAGCTCAGCAGGTTGTTACATGAGAGACGTTTGTGATGAGGGAATGCTCTGAGCCTGAAGCTTCTTTGCTACAAAGAGGGGTTTGTCTTGCCGAAGCAGCATCAGGGGTTTGGTGTGCAGGTATATTAAGAGTCATGGGATACCTCTTCTCCTCAGGCTCAGCACGCCGAATTAGGCAATTGCCCACATCATCGTCGAACGTCTGTAATTTTTCTTGTCATGACCATCGTGCAAAGTAGCGCGTGCGCGTAATATTTGCCTCGGAACGAGTTGGTTGTTCACTCTAGCGAGATATCGGGTCGCTTCCGTCATGCTGTCTCATGCTTCGAAGTAAACGTTTCCGCCTCTGCCAGGCACCCTCTCGCCATCTCCAGCTGCACAATAGTCAGCACCAGCTCTACCCACAGATTCCAATGGAACACAGCAAACTCACCTGCTCATCCGTCTTACAGACCAACACCCGATGCCTCGCGCCCTCCTTCCCGACGTCCACGACAACCTCGCCCCCAACTTGCCCATTTCTCTCCTCATCAACCTCGAACCCCAAACACCCCACCGCCTCCGTAACTCTCCTCCTCAACTTCTTCCCCTTCTCGCCAATCCCGCCCGCAAACACCAGCGCGTCAACCTCCCCGCCCAACTTGACATAATAACTCCCCACAAACCCCACAATCCGATCCACGAAAAGATCAAACGCCAGCCTGCACCTCTCATCCCCCTCCTCCCCCGAAATCTTCCCAAAATCCGTCGTCCCCGCCAACGCCTTCCACCCACTCTGCTTATTCAGAATCTCCTCCGCCGTCGTGATGTGCATGTCCTTGCTCGCCTTCGGACTCGGCTTCCCCGCATCATGCGTATAATGGAACACCAAGCTCGGATCCACATCCCCGCTCCTTGTGGCCCCCGGCAGCCCGGCGAGTGGCGTCAGCCCCATGCTCGTGTCGAGGCTTTTGCCGCGCTGGATTGCGCAGGCGGAGGCGCCGCTGCCGAGGTGCAGGGCGATGATGTTGGTGTCCTCGACGCTTTTCCCCAGGTGCTGCGCGACGGCTTTGACGATGAAGGAATAGCTGATGCCGTGGAAGCCGTATTTCCTCAGCTTGTTGCGCTGGGCGATGGCGGGGTCGATCGCGTAGGTGCGGATGTGCGGTGGGATGGTGGCGTGGAAGGCGGAGTCGAAGTAGGCGATGTTGGTCGCGTTGGGGAGGGAGTGGGTGACGGCGCGCACGATGGTGAGCGCGGGGGCGTTGTGTAGAGGTGCGAGGTCGGAGAGCTCTTCGAGGTGGTGGTAGGTGTTTACGTCGATGACTTGGGCTTTGGGGTAGTCGCCGCCATGGACGACGCGGTGGCAGGCGAAGTGGATGTCGTCGCGGTGGGAGAGTTCGGGGAGGCCTTGGTCGGATTCGAGGTGTTGCAGGATGTAGTTAAAGCCGTCTTCTTGGGAGTTGATGTCTTTGAGCTCTTTGCCTTTGATGTGTTCGTCGCCGCGAGAGTATTTGAGGGTTGCGGGCGGTGCGGTCAGGCCGTCTACTTGCACGACTGCGAGCTCGGTGGGGTCTTCTGCTTTGCCATTGGCCTTGTAGACGGAGACTTTGACGGAGGACGAGCCGGCGTTGATGGAGAGAATTATCTTGGCCATTGTGAATGGTGTCTTGCCAGTCAATGGCCTAAGGAGACGATATCTCCATGTTATTCATGGAAGCCGGAGCTTCCTCAGTTCCCGCTCTCTCACATGCTGTGATGTGACGTCTTTAGTTCCGCAGGCGTTGAAGGATGGTCAACGGGGGCCGATGCTCATCCGCCTGTTCTAACCAATCCGCGCCTAGTTTCCCCGCTTATGAAGCTTGTTTCAGCGGAACCGCCGGCTAAAGCTGCGGTCATCGGTTTCGATACGTACCATATCTCCTGACAAGGCGGGTACTGCGTCACCCCATCATCAGCTCACAACGGCTCAGTTCCCGCATGCATAACCTTCCAATGCGTCGTGGAAGCCGCTTCACGTTCCGACCTTGCCGTACACGCGTGGCAGACTTCAAGCCTGCTTAGTTGCATCCTTCACCTCCTCCATCATACTCTGCAAAAGCTCCCATCAAGCTTCCTTCTAGTAGAGCAGTCCCTCGCATCTACTTTCAACAGCTA
This sequence comes from Botryosphaeria agaves, assembly GCA_022813555.1. Taxonomy (NCBI): domain Eukaryota; kingdom Fungi; phylum Ascomycota; class Dothideomycetes; order Botryosphaeriales; family Botryosphaeriaceae; genus Botryosphaeria; species Botryosphaeria agaves. Next base: position 9,013 of record JAKLMF010000396.1, on the reverse strand, counting down.
CCAGTTATACCTGGCCAAGCAGTCACACTTTCAATTGCTCTCGCAATATCATCAAGATGCCCGGAGAAGTGATAGATCGACCGAATCCTGCGCCTCTGCCCTCGCAGGTACCGGATGAGGTTATGAACCTGGCTGTCAAGCTCGAGAAGACCACTCTGAAGGAAGATGTCAACGAAGCTCTACAGCAGTTCCGGCGGGCGGCGCTGTACATAGCTGCTGGTAAGTAGAAACTTTGCAGCTGCCATGGACCATAGCATACAGCTAACCAGACGTTTCACCTAGCTATGATCTTCCTCAAGGACAATTCTCTCCTCGAGCGAGAGCTCACCTTCGACGACATCAAGCCGCGTTTACTCGGTACAGTCCACCTGCTTAAAGAAGGATTCTAGTTGTGGAAGCTGACAGGATCGCTGCAGGCCACTGGGGAACATGTCCCGGGCTAATCCTCGTCTACTCGCATTTAAACTACCTCGTCCGCGAACATGACATGGATATGATCTACGTCGTTGGGCCGGGTCACGGCGCTCCCGCTATTCTAGCTGCGTTGTGGCTTGAAGGGTCTTTGGGGAGGTTCTACCCCGAGTACAGTCGCGACAGGAGAGGTTTGCACAGACTGATCACTAAGTTCTCCGTCACTGGAGGCTTCCCAAGGTACTTGGCTCCACCAAAACCGCAATATCAATTTACTGACCTGGTCTAGTCACATCAATGCCGAGACACCTGGATCCATCCATGAGGGTGGTGAGCTTGGCTATGCGCTGGCTGTGTCTTTCGGTGCAATCATGGATAAGCCAGACCTCATTGTGACCTGCATTGTGGGTGATGGAGAGGCGGAGAGCGGTCCGACTGCCACGTAAGTGCTCCCACCCTCGAAGCGCCGCTTGATTTTGCTGATCAGCCTGTTGCAACAGCGCATGGCATGGTTACAAGTACATCGATCCCAAGGAGTCCGGTGCGGTCATCCCAATCGTGCATGTCAACGGCTTCAAGATCAGCGAGCGCACCATATACGGTTGCATGGACGATAAGGAATTGGTGGCGCTCTTTACCGGCTACGGATACCAATGCCGATTCGTGGAAGATGTGAACGATATCGATGCCGACCTTGGCAACTCGTTGGAGTGGGCTCTCAGCGAGATCAAGAGGATCCAGAAAGCTGCTCGCTCGGGCAATCCTATAGTCAAGCCGAGATGGCCTGTCATCATCATGCGGACTCCAAAGGTGAGTTTGATCCGCTTCATAGTAACTCAGCTACGCTAATGGTGCTACAGGGTTGGACCGGTCCGAAGAAAGTCGATGGAGAGTTCATAGAGGGGTCATTCCGCTCCCATCAAGTCCCGCTCACTAGAGCCAAGACCGACCCGAAACACCTGGAGCAGCTCAAGGAGTGGCTGACCAGCTACAAACCGGAAGAGCTATTCAAGAAGGACGGAAGTCCGATTGACAACATCCTCTCCATAATCCCTGAGAACGACGAGAAGAAACTGGGACAACTCAAGGAGACATATGACCCTTACGTTGGTGTCAAAGTCCCGGACTGGAAGAAGTATGGTGTCGAGAAAGGAAGTGAGATCAGCGCCATGATGGTATGTGGCAAGCTTCTGGACAAGACCCTCCAGGAGAACCCCAACACCGTGAGGATCTTCTCGCCGGACGAGCTAGCCAGCAACAAGCTCGACGCTGTATTCGACCACACCGGCCGAAACTTCCAGTGGGACCAGTTCTCCCGCGCGTCAGGCGGCCGAGTCACCGAAGTCCTCTCCGAACACAACTGCCAGGGCTGGATGCAAGGCTACACCCTGACCGGCCGCGTCGGCCTCTTCCCCTCGTACGAGAGCTTCCTCGGCATCGTGCACACGATGATGGTGCAGTACGCCAAGTTCAGCAAGATGGCGCACGAAGTGAAGTGGCGCAAGCCGATCGGCAGCCTCAACTACATCGAGACATCGACCTGGACGCGCCAGGAGCACAACGGCTTCTCCCACCAGAACCCGTCCTTCATCGGCGCCGTGCTGAACCTGAAGCCTACCGCCGCACGCGTGTATCTTCCGCCCGACGCGAACTGCTTCCTCTCGACGCTGGCGCACTGCCTCCGCTCCAAGGACTACGTCAACCTGATGGTCGGCTCCAAAGCCCCCTCCCCGGTCTACCTCTCCGTCGACGAGGCCGAAGCGCACTGCCGCGCCGGCGCCAGCGTCTGGAAATTCGCGTCCACCGACGACGGCCTGAATCCGGACGTCGTAGTCGTCGGCATCGGCGCCGAGATCACCTTCGAGGTCATCAAGGCGGCTGAGCTGCTCCTTGAGCTGGAGCCCAATTTGCGCGTGCGTGTCGTGAATGTCACGGATTTGATGGTGCTGGGGACGGAGGGGACGCATCCGCATGCGCTGACGCATGACGATTTCGACGCGTTGTTTACGCATGATAAGCCGATTCATTTCAATTATCATGGGTATGCGGCGGAGCTGAAGGGGCTGCTGTTCGGGCGGCCGCAGGTGGAGCGGATTACGGTGGAGAGTTATCGGGAGGAGGGCAGTACGACGACGCCGTTCGATATGATGCTGTTGAACAAGGTGAGTCGGTATGATGTTGCGGAGGCGGCGTTGAAGGGAGCCGCCAAGAGTAATGAGAAGGTCAAGTTGGAGCTGGGGATGAAGTTGTCGGAGATTAGACACAGGGTGCAGAAGCTCAAGCAGTATATTCTGGAGAATGGAAAAGGTATGTGCAGCTCTGAACGGCGGTTGAGGGGCCTTGCAGGCTGACGGTGGAGAACAGATCCGGATGATACGTACAACCTGCCGAAATTCGCGGCGCTGACGGAGGCCAAGGGGGCGGGCCATGGTGGATCGGAGGTTATGTATGAGGGATGAGTAGGGTACGTGAGGTGGTCGGAGTGTGGCCCCTTGTGCAGAGGCTGTCGGTGGAGTGCTGTTTACGAAGTCATGGTGTATGAACTCGATGTAAACTCTTCTTCAATAGTCTGGCTGGATACCGGACAACAAAAGCTCTGCTTGATGTGGGCGTGTACGTTGGAGTGAAGAATGCCTAAGTTCTATTCAACATTCAGAGGGTCACCAGCATCGGATTTTGTCTTTGATTCCTGATATATTAGTGAAGAGGTATATGACCAAACTGCGGACGACCCATCCAGTACAGAAAGTATACAGAGCGTACTAGGTCACAACCAGACTCTCCCGCACACGACTCCACGTTCTCCGCTTCCGTCTCCGCCAATCCCGCCTCTGCCGACTCGTCGCACTTCGCGGCAGGTCTGTCCTCGCCTCCGTCCGGCGCCCAACAGCTTGCACTCCGTTCACAGGCGGCGCATCGACGGGAGGAGGCGCACCAGCACCCATCGGCGGCTCCTTCACCACCGGCACTTGACTCCCTCCTCCTCCCGATCGCCTCCCCAACTTCAACCCCAGCAGTATAAACATCCCCACCACCAAAATCACCAGCAGCAAAATAACCTTCCTTTTCACACTCCGTCGCTGATACCCCGTCGCGACCGTCAACTCCTTATCCGCGGCCTTCACATCCACCGCCATCCGCTCGACATTATAGTCGATGCGGTCCAGCATGCTGCCTTGGTCGATCACCATGGTCTGCAGCTCCTGGAAGATGTTGCTCAGCTCGATGATGCCGGTCGCGATGTCCTCGATCTCGCGCTCGCGCTGCGAGATCAGGGCGTCGTTGGCGGTTTTGGGGGCGCGCAGGCGCTGTTGTTGTTGGGAGTGCAGGACGGAGCGGGAGAGCGCGCGGTCGGATTCGGAGTCTTGTAGGGAGGGGTCGGTGTAGGGGTTTTGAGAGGGGTTGGGGGTGGAGGTGGAGGAGCGGGGGAGGGGGGAGGTTAGGCCGCCTAGGGTGCGGAGTTCTGTGTCGTCGAGTTAGTCTGAGATGACTGGGGTCTAACACACTATGATACTTACTTTTCAGATACGCCGCCTGCTTCTTTCTGAACAGCGCGCTCGCCTCGCCCACCCTCGCCGCCAGCGACACCTTCAGATTATTCGCCATCGTCTCTTCCCCCTTACTCGCACTCCCCTGCTCCCTCCCCTCCCTCACCATCGCATCGATCCGCTTAATCGCCTTCTGGCACCCCTGAAACCTCCTCGTGATCTCCTGCGTAATCCTTTCAATCTCCCTCTCCTCCCTCCTCTTCACCTCCTCGTCGTCGAACCCCGGCAGCACGTGCTTCTGGTGCAGCGCCTCGAGCGTCTTGGTCGCCTTCGCGATCGCGGTCAGTTGCTCGGTCACTTCGTCTTGGATGTCGAGCCAGCGCGGCGGCAGGATGTCCATCTCGATGACGGCGTCGCCGCTGAGCGGGTCGTGGTCGTCGAAGGCCCCGGCGGACATGAGACCCCGGCGCTCTTCGGGCAGGGCGGAGGAGCCATTGGGGGTGGGGCCGGTGTAGCGAGGCTTTTTGGAGGGGTGGTGCGAGTAGGATTGGCGGTAGGAGATGAAGCTGGGAGGTGAGTGAGCTGGATGGATTCAGGGTGATGCAGCCGGGGAAGGCGTACAGGTTTGTTCGGTCTCGCCACATGTCGGTGGCTCTGAGAGCCTAGCTCTCGAGAGGTGTGGAGGTGTTCAGTCTGTTGTGGTTTGTAGAGTGTTGTAACTATGTAGCTAGTCGTGCTGTCCCTTGAGGCTCAAAGGCATCGCAGGCTAATTAGGGGAGGTTGTGGCCAGAATTGGTGGATTTGGCGGAGAGCGGGAGGAGCGATTGCTGGCGCCCCAGGCCGCCTTTGCTTCCGTTGGTTCAGCCCCGACATTCCTCCTTCCACATCAACTAACTTATTCGTAACCTTCGCCTTGCCCACACACTATACATTCACTGCGACATCTGTCCACTATTCTCGAGACCTAATCTACTACGACTACAGACACACAACACCGCAATGGTACGCCGTTGTCCCACTGCGAGCAGCCACATCGCTCCCCCCGCGCAACAGATAGGACAACACCACCGGTTTAGGACCCTGAGCTGACGATTGTCTTTCGCAGGCTGACTCTCTTACTGAGGAGCAAGTCTCCGAATTTAAGGAGGCCTTCTCTCTCTTTGTGAGTGCCTGCAGGCTTGTCTTTGGAGCGGCCCTGCTGCAGCCTGATGAAGACAAATAGTGGGGCATGTTGAGCTGACTGTTTGCTACAATACAGGACAAGGACGGCGATGGTGAGTCGTACTTGTACATCCATCTCACTGCTACCCTGCGCGGTCCTTACGGCTAAGCTACCCTGCATACCGCATGGGTCCTTCCACCGCTGGCGATTGTTATCCCAATACCTTCCGTTCACGACAACGACAACAAGCTCCTTATATAAGGGTCGAAAGCACACAACGCTGATATACGAGAACTACATAGGCCAAATCACTACCAAGGAACTAGGCACCGTCATGCGCTCGCTTGGCCAGAACCCCAGCGAGTCTGAACTGCAAGACATGATCAACGAAGTAGACGCAGACAACAACGGCACAATCGACTTCCCAGGTACGCCTCCTCTCCTCCATCTTCCTCCTCAACACTTGCACAGGCACCGACGCATGACACCTGTACATATGTACACACATAGCTAACCCGTATCTCTCCGCCGCACGCAGAATTCCTCACGATGATGGCACGTAAAATGAAGGACACAGACTCCGAGGAGGAGATCCGGGAGGCGTTCAAGGTGTTCGACCGCGACAACAACGGCTTCATCTCCGCCGCCGAGCTGCGCCACGTCATGACCTCCATCGGCGAGAAGCTGACCGACGACGAGGTCGACGAGATGATCCGGGAGGCCGATCAAGACGGAGATGGGAGGATCGACTGTAAGACCGCCCTTAGAAACATCGTCCTCGCTTTATGTGAATCTCTTAAATACGGCTGCTGACGTTCTCCACCAATACAGACAACGAGTTCGTCCAGCTGATGATGCAGAAGTAAACGCTCGTGCTCTGTAGATGGCTGTTTGAAAAAGCGGGATGTGCCACGGCAACAAAGATGGGACGAAGGGAGTGGTCCGCCTAATCGAAGCGTCACGAGTATTCAGTGAGAGGGGGGCTCTGCGGCTTTTGAGGGTTGTCACGGGGTGGTTTGCTGGAAAATTGGTATTGGGGGCCTCTCTTTCTCTCTCTTCTTCTACACCTACTACTACCCGCTTGTTTGTTTCTGCTCCTAGATATCCATTCCAACAACTGAGGTTCAACCTGCTTCCGCCGCTTTGTGCCCTTTTAAATACCCATGATAGCATGAAGACGTTGAGGTTTTGGAGCTATTGGTGTGCAACAAAGATCGTTCGCTTCGCTCGTTACTCGTGAGCTTTGCGGCTACATCTTTGAACGAGGACCAAGAAGCTCACTCGGGGCTCAGCACCGCACGTGACTCCTCGTTCCACCATCTCCGCCCTACAAGATTGCCTTGAAGTCGTTTTCCATTGCAAGCTCATCTAGAGCTAAGCTATCTATACATCTGATGCATTGTACAAAACAACGCCCGCCCCACAAAGTCCCCGTTACCAACCCGCTTGAAATGCAAAAAGGGGTTGTAAGAAAGGATAACATGCTAAGGGGAAAAAACAACCCTCAACGCGCTTTTGCATCGCCCCCCTTGCCGCGTACACGCATACCAAGGAAACCCCGCTGTTTTTCGTTGATTGAACTCCGGGCTTGCTATCAACGCCGTCCGGAAGGCTTAACACCGCGCCTTGTGACGCCGACGGCAGCTCCAGCTTCGCGCCTGAAAAGGCCGGCGTCCAGCACTCACATATGTGCCACAAGTCCGAATTCGTCGAGAGCGACGTAGCTGAAATGCCCATCCTCCGTACCGCGCCAACAGTAAAACGAACTCCAGAAGTAGTGGCTCGAATGAAAGACGTGTTTCGAGCTTTGTCGTATCGATGATTGCCAGCATTGGTTTTACCTCTACCGACTATCCAAGAGGGAAGGGAGCCGACTCATGGCGCGTGTTTCATTCTGTGATATAGATACGTAGGACGCTGATAGGACCTGAGATGCCCCGTACACGCCGCAGCGAGGTCGTCGCGGCAAGGTCGTTTGCAAATTAGCCTCCCTTCCGGTCGGCTTCGTTCGCCGGCAAAGGCTCGCCTTGAGACTTCGACCCGGACGCAAACTTCTGCTCTGGTCCGGACTTCGCTCTCTTGCGGTTTGTCTTCTTGCCACCACTGCGCTGCCAGCCGTTCGCCTGCGCGGCTCCGTTGGTGCCATGAGCCTTGCCTTTCTCGCTCGCCTCCAGGGCGGCAGGCTTGGCTGGGTGTGAGTCCGACTGCTTCTCTTTACCTGCGTTCGTTCTGTTCGCCAATGCCGTTCCGTTGCTGATGTTCGTGTTGACGGTAGTGGCAGGGCCACGCTTGCGGCTTGCTGTAGAGAAAGGCGTAGGGTTCTCGGCTGCGGGCGGTAGCAGAGGTAGCGGATTTATTGCCGCCTTAGCAGATGGCCCTGTTGATCCGTTTGACAGAGCAGGTGGTGATGTTGCGCCTTTAGCTGAGCTACTCACAACTGTAGGCGAGCGTTGCTCCGGAGCAGGCCGCGGTGATTGACGTTCTGCTACGCCACCGTTGACGAGTGGTTGACGTTGACGGTCTTCTGATGCTGAAGGCAGTGGTTTGTACTGCGATAGGAAAGTCTCAGGCAAACCCTCGGTGTTCGGGCAACCATAGTTGGGTATGCCATGAGGAAGGACAGCCCGAATATCGTCGGCCGTAGGATGGGCTTGTGAAAAGCCGTTTGCACGAAGTTGTGACGTTTCGGTGACGCCAGCGTGTAGCTGGGGCCCATCACCATATCGCATATACGAACCCGTCAATGGGCTGAAAGCGCCCATGTCAACCAGTGTTGCGGAGCTGCTTCTGCGACTCGTCACTCCGTTGTCCCTGTTCGAGCTCGATACGATAGGATACGATCCATTGACGATGAGAGGACCGTTGCCGAGAGCGGGTTGTGCTGAGTCTGTACGATCGTAGCGTTGAAACTCTGCGCTAGGTAGAGGTGCTGAACGAAGGCCAGCAGTAAAATCTCTATCTTGCCCTAGGGGAGAAGGAGACCGCGAAGCACGCCTCAAACCAGGAGCCGCTAACGATTGCTGCAGACCTGGCGACTGCCTGTTCCGACGTTGTGATATGTCCGCATACGAAGGGATCGGGGCGACAGTAAAGTCTTGGTAACGCGGTCGCGCCTGTGACGGAGTCTGCGACAACTCGCCCATGTAATAGCCAACGTATTCCTTCGGTGAACCATAATATGTCATTGAGCCGGGAACAGCAGAGCCAGGACCAGGCCGCAGCGGTAGGCCCATGTTGCTCTGAGACGGCGTCACTGGGTATTGATACAAAGCCGAAATATCGTAACCAGGCGGCGGCGGATAGCCCTGCAACAAAACCTGGTTAGGCACGACACGGGGCGGTTGCGATTGAGATCGTGTTGAACCGCCTTGCGAACTCTCGGTGGTGGTTGATCGTTGAGACCCTCTCCTCAAAGCTGGAACACTTGCTGACAGGGAAGGAGAAGACGGGTTTGTCCTGAAACCTTCTTGCGAGCTCGCATTGGCCGTCGATGAGGACCGATCGCTTGGCATTGGGTAATGGTACATTATTCCTGGCAGCATCGGAGCACTCAAAGGGGAGTTTTCATGATTTCGTGGGCTAGCATGCCCGTTTGTCAAGGGGGTCCGGTGTGGGGAATCGGCAAGGTTGACAGCCTGAACCTGAGCCTGAGCCTGTGCCTGTGACTGAGCTTGAGCCACTTGCGCCTGCGCAAGAAGATGCAGTCTGAGCGCGTTTTGCTGCATACCGAGCTCGTAATATTGACGGGAGAGTTGGTCGTGCAAACGTCCACCGGCAGTGTACTCAGGAATAGCCATACCAGGGGACGTATTGTTCCCGAAATTATGTCGATTCCCTCCATATATGGCTGCGCTGGAAGACCTGCGAGAGTTATGGCTGCTCCTTGAGTTAAAGTTGTTTCGGTTTCCTCGATGATTGATTCCGCCACGTCCACCTCGTGTAGGCTCGTGCC
>JAKLMF010000395.1:0-17005 GCA_022813555.1 Botryosphaeria agaves | reverse complement strand
ATGTATGGTGGATGATTAGCTACGCCGTCAGGGGAGTAGAAAGTTAGACAATGACAAGGCCATATGCTCTTGTCAAACGGTTGTCACGAGAATGCCGTCGTCGAAGACTTCCTGCAGAGATGATGGATGATGGATAAGGACGGGATCAGATAAGATGGGCGGACATGGGTCTTGAAGTATGAGCAGCACGTCCTCCGGTATCGGTTGTCCTCTAGCTCCGCTCTTGGCAATACATCATCGGCGCTGGCTTTTTGTGGCTCTCTCTGCAAACCCTTCGTCTCGTCAGTCGGAAGACATTCCGTTATCAGATCCGCCGGGACGCGCGTAACCACTTTAAGCGTCTGCCAAGCATCTCAACAAGACATCGCACTGGCAGGCTAACGGCGTGGATACATAATACCCAGCTTTCATTTCAGACTTCTCAGCACCAGTCGTGAGAGGCATATAACCTCCGCTCCGACAACGGAAGTGTTGTTTTTTTGAGCACGTTTGCTCTACAACGTGCCGAGGCATGGACTAGGCGGTTGCCTGTCATGAATGATTTTGCCGAAGTAGAGTTAAGGTTCACATTCAGGCTCGTGATGAGTGAGAAACATGCACAGTTCAAGTACCGGATCGAGCTTTGTCAACCTTACAAGCTTCACAGGACACTAGGAGTATTCGACGGAGCCGAACCTGAATAGTTCCAAGCCATGTGTATACACATGCATCTGTGACCGCACGTGATTACGACAATCTACCTGGTGTCTTGTCAAGATGCCTAGCAAATCTCCAAGGTAGTAACTACAAAGCCAACGCCATAAGAGCGGAGCGAGAGGACAACCGATACTTGCTCCTCTACCTGGCGGTCCAAGACGCAGACGGGGTATCAAAAGTAAAACAATCAGTCAGCTTTCTCAGGACGATCCCTATAAACACCGGTCAGCAGCGATGCCATCCTCAAACGGAAGAGAGTTCCTACCAGTCATGTTCCACTCTCCACTGATCCCCCAGCCCCAATCCAGAGGCCATGAGGTCGCATCCGCGGTGTCCCCACTTCTCCGCCATAACGTTCTGCCCATGCTCGAACGTCATATGCAGCGCGATCTCAAAGCCTTCCGGGTCCCGATAGAACGGCTCGCCCCGCCCTCCAGCCTGCGCGCCCTGCCAGTAGTTGCGCCCACGCGTGTCGGTGTTCTTGTTGATCTGCATGCTATTCAACTGGTCCCGTAACCGGATGTACTCGTCGCCGGCACGGTTGTCCTCAAGACCGAAGCGCACATCTACATCCTGATTGTCGTTTGCATGCCCCGTCGGCTTCTCCGCTTTGTACTCTGCGGAATCCCTCGTGTCGTTGTTGACTTCCATCGCGTCCGCTGGTGCAGGCTTCCGCCGATACAGCACTGAGAGGTCCTCGAGTGAGCTTCCAATATCGTAGACCAGGCCGGTCTGCGCATCATCCTGCTTCAGCCCAGCCATGGCTAGCCGCGAATACATGTCGCAGTCGGTACCGTAGTACGGTATCATTGCATCCCAGCCGCCAACTTCGGCAATCGTGGCGGTGTTCATCAGCGTCATGCGGTCGTACGCGTAGAACTTGACAGCCCAGCGGCCTTGCCGGCCTTGGTCGTCAACGGCATACGTCGGGGAGAGGGTGTGACGAAGATCATCGACTGTACGGAGGTAGAGTGAGCGACAGGTGTCGGACGGGGAGGTGTGAAAGTCTTCCTCTGAGAGAGCGACGACGTCCATGTGGGACCAGAAGTAGTGTGTCCAGTTTCGGGAGATGCTGGTATAGAGATAGAAGTTCTGGAGCTGGGCAAAGGAAAGGAGTGTCGGAGTTGAAATAACGTTGACGCCGAAAATGTTTGTTAGACGGTTATAGTCGAGGTAAGAGGGATTCTGCAAAGTCAATTTTCCATACTTGTTCGCGTCCATGGTTCCAGTATTCTCAATCACGTAGATGTCTTCTGGAGGCCACCCTGCTGTGACGTAGGATACTACTGTCTGTTGTAAGAGGAGCCAGTTGCGTGTAAACCCAATGAAGAGAGGGGTGAGATCGGGGAGGTGTGGACTTGGCGGCCGGTTCCATGATGGTACGGGCGGAAGATCTGAGGAAGAGGCCGCGACTACGCCAAGCGGAAAGTTGTCTTCTATGGGAATGGGCGCCTCTTGCTCAGGCTTGTAGATCGGATGTGATAGTAGATGAGACTTCTCGGAAGGCGGTGGTTCATGAGAGAGCTGGTAGACTCGGTTGCGCAGGTTGCTGTTGAGGGACGCGATAGAGAGTAGAAGTAGGAGAACACAGGTGGACAGAAGGACGTAACGACGGTTGACCTGCAAGACCATGGCGGCTGAGATAGCTCCAGTGTTCTCAAGCCTGCGACCAAGGTGGGATCAAGCGAGCAAGGCGGCCAAGGCAAAACAGGCAGGCTCGAGGCGCCTCGCTTTGAGTTCACGATGACTCTTGTGTCTGCACGGCGCCCAAACCCAAGGAGGAGCAGGAAGGCATGACCATAGAGATTCTCACACAGAGAAATCACAGACGGGATCAAGAGAGACAACAAGACCAGAGAATGAGAAAGTGGCACAGGAGCACACGACGGTAAAGGAGTGAGGCAACTACGTCAGACCCATTCTTACAACCAGCTGCGCGGGAGCTGGAACTTTGTGTTCCATTGCGAGGCCCACACGCGTTGCCACAGGCTCATGAAGTAATCCATGTTGCGCTGCCTGAATCCTGATTGCTGTGCCATGGTTGTGTCGTCACGAAACCCTGCTGTGCCAAACCAGCTTTCTCGGCTGGGTCGGGCCGATACAGGGGAGTTCGTGTTACTAAAGGGCTCCTTCGTCAAGCAAAATCTGAGAACGTCTCATACATGCACAGTAGCTGTGAAACCCTTCTAAATGAAGAGGGATTGGGGACTCCTCGTTGTATCCCTTCCCTATTCTTGATGTTGGGACTAAAGCGTAGAAGTGTTTTACCGGCTTCGCTAGATCCGCTGAACTCTCTGGAGAACAAACCTCTTCGTATGGTGTGGCCTTGCGAACTCTTGTCGAACAACAATAACAACGATACTCAACTGACAATGGCATCTAAAGCTGACTAGCACATGAGCTCTAGCATTCGAGCTGTTGGTGCTGTCCTGCAAGATTCAAACCACTGGATTCTGCATGCCTATGCCTTCTTCGTCTGGCCAGAGATCATCGTTTTGCTGCGAGAATATTCTGAGAACGCTAGATGTCCACAAAGGAGATATTCCACAAGGTTGGTAGTGTATCGCAAATATCACTGTTACGTCCGTCGCGAGTCTAACTACTCGAAGTCTGGCAAAGTCCCGGCAAAGCCCCACTCAGCACGTGACTTTCAGCCTTGGTCGCACTGCATCTGCATCTGCATCTGCATCCTACGAATGTTGCAGCCTCTCGCGCGCCGTGGCTTACAGTATCCAATAGGCATGGTTTTCTGATCCATCGATTAACGTATCGACCCTACTTTCGATTTTGACCTACTTACGATTTTACGTAGGGCTGATTTTACTCAGCATGTTGCTGTTCCCTTTACGGGGTCAGATTTTGCCAAAAAACGGCTGAAAAGGATGTAACTTTACATGATATTGCATCAAACGGTCATAGTGCGGGGTAAAATCGTAAGTAGGTCAAAATCGAAAGTAGGGTCGATACGTTACCATCACTGGTACACACACCGTTCATTAGAGCATGACTTGTAGGGTGACATGCTCGAGACAGCCCGGACATAATCTGTCTCCCCCGCATAACGTGACCAATCCGAGAGGCGGGTCGGGAAACTCGGGAAGATCTGGCTCGACGTCATCACCTTGATCAAGTGTGCATGTCGATCCGCAGCACCGCAAGGCACGACCGATGGTGCGACTTCACGTATCAGAGTGGGCCACAGTCACTATGGCGGGCCGAGTACCACTCTTGGGCTTGCCGCGACTATCCAAGCATGCCAAGGTGCCTTAGAATGACGGATAGTGTCATTCCGACACTTATCCCTAACGCGCCCACGGGCGACGTCCCTTTTGCTAACTCCATTGTACGGGGTATACACTGACAGACTCAGCTAAGCTCGCACAATGGGACGTCTAAAACAGCTCGCATCAGGTCTCGCGATACTTTGCGCTGTCACAGTCAACGCGCAGACGACAACTACTTCGTCCACTTGCTCGAGCGCTCTGACCCCGAGTTATCCCTCGCCATCTGTCGCTGCAGGATACACGGCCAGAATAGTTGCCAACAAGCTCACCAAACCTCGCGACATCATTTTCGACACGGAGGGCAATCTGCTCGTCGTTCAGGCAGGAAAGGGCATTACGAGCTTAACGTTTAAGGATGATGGAGGTTCGTGTCTGAGTGTGGCACAAAGCCGCGATGTTGTATTGGACAGTGGTGTGGGTGACTTCAACTTAGACCTAGCATATAGCAGGTTGCTGACATAGGGGTTCTTTCAGCTCAACCATGGCATTGAGCTCTCCAGCAATGGGAGTATTTTATACGCCTCCTCCGCAGAAACTCTCTATTCATGGGTCTATGACCCGACTACGAGCAGTAACACCTCCGCATCACGTGAGCTGGTTACTGGCATGACCACCAGCGACCACACAACGCGGACCTTACTGCTCTCTCGGAAGGTTGATGGCATGATGTTGATCAACCGAGGGAGCACCTCCAACATAGATCCTGAGGCTCAAGACATCACCACTGGGCACAGCCAGATCAAGGCTTTTAATGTTAACAACGCCACATCCCCCTACGATTTCAACACGGAAGGTTTACTCATGGGATGGGGTCTCCGCAACGAAGTAGGCATTGATGAAGAGCCTCTGAACGGAGGCATATACGGCGTAGAAAACTCTGTAGACGACATGGACAGAGATGGTCAAGACATCCATCAGAACAACCCCGGCGAAGAGCTGAACTTCTTCGGCTACCTCAATGGCACAGAGTACGCCGGACAGGGGCAGAACTACGGATACCCCATGTGTTTCGCCGCTTGGAATATCAGCGCGATCCCTAACAATGCCGGCTTGCAGGTTGGCAGCCAATTTGCTATCGGAGACCAGAGTGCTACTCTAAACGACACCGTTTGCGCGAGCAATTATATTGCTCCCAGACTCACGTTTCAGGCTCATATGGCGCCCTTGGATATCTTGTTCAATGAGAATGGCACCGCGGCTTGGATAACGTTTCACGGCAGCTGGTCGGTCTCAAAACACATCCTAACATTCCCTTGTATGCTGATTTGGCTCCAGGAACCGCGCATCCCCAATAGGCTACAAGCTCTCCGTAGTAGAATTCGCAAACGGATCGCCCGTCCAGCCCCCGAACAGTACCACCGCTGCCGTCGACATCATGACCAACCCGGACACCTCGAGGTGTCCGAACAACTGCTTCCGTCCAGTTGGCTTAGCATGGGACAAGCAGGGCAGGCTGTTCATGAGCAGCGACTCTACTGGTGAGATCTATGTGATTACCAGGGTTGATGGCAACTCCACGGCTGGCGGTACGCCTTCGACCTACCCTTCGGGGAGCGCTTCGCCTTCCTCGACGGGCGGGAGAGCTGCGGCTACGACTTCGCAGAGTGGAGTGAGCAGGAGTTGGGGCCAGAGCTTCAGTGCTCTGTTGGTTGCTTTGGCTGTTTTCTGCTTCGGCGTGTAGTCTAGCAGCCGAAGAACGCTCTTTGACTAGATTCTGGAAAGAGATACATCAGTTTCGAATTTTTACCAGTTCATTTATTTCATTTGGCATCTACAGGGTGTGTCTTGTATCACTTATGACTTTTGGTACGCATTCCGTGGTACGCTAGAGCTCCCCGTACTACTCAACTGGGCCGTTGAAGATGAAGTCTTGGGCGTGTCAGAGCACACTGAGTATGTCAGAGCGCACTTCCCTGTATAACGAGCATCATGTTCTTCCTCCGCAGCTGTTTGAATGAGCGGATACAACGACTAAAATCATTTCAAACCGTCTCATCAATTTCCTCCGTACGGGAACATTTACGCCACCGCCGACATGACAAGCAGACCGGCGCAGCAGCACGATGCGTTCGCTCCTTATCTGGATACCTCCGATACCGATACCGCCCAAGGCGATGATACTTTAGAAGATTACCTACAGTCAGAGGCCCGGTTGGCGCGTGTGGACGCAGAGTGTCGGAGACTTCAACTTCAATTCGCTGTCCTCGCGGCTATAACAGCCGTGTTATTCTGCGTCATGATTGTTATGCTACGCTTTCATCCTCTTATTTATAACCCTGATAAAGTGTATGTGACCGTTCACTCCTTTTGTGCTTTCGGTCTTTCTGTCGCTGACATGCTTCTAGGTCGGCGTGGGTTTATCGTACTAGCAGAATTTTGAGATTCTATCATAGGTGAGCCATCTCGGAGTCCCACTGTAAACATGTCCCTGTTCTTGCTGACCGTCGGACAGTTATGGGTGGTGTTTGGAGAATATCAGTGTCTGGCTGCAGTATCACAGTCTGCTTTTACCAGCTAGCTGCATCAAATGACTGAGGCGATGGCTGTCGGTAGTCTACTTTGTGTCACATGTGAACTCTCACCGTCCTGCTACCTAGGATGTAAAGCCTCAAGGATGACGTTATCACTTATTCGCTTCTAGCGGAAGGACCGTGGGCCCGGGTCACAACTCTTTGCTATTGCGGTTCGTCGTGGTCTTCGTCAGTTGACAATGACCTCACATTATCAAGCTCTGTTCATCCTTAGTACTTAGTTGAAGTTTTTTTCTATTGCTAAGACTTGTTTCTACTTCCGAATACATTATTCCACTCTATAATAGGACATCTCAAATCGTGTGATAGCTTCTTTAAGATCAACCACGGCTGTGAACAAAGGTAAAAAATCCAATCGAAAGATCAATTATATAGTTCCAGTGAACTATGTCGTTTTAGCAGCATGTTTCACACTCGTGTGCTTTCACAAGATTCCGCTCGCTTTCGTAAACTTCTGCTAATACTAAGGGAGCTATCGAAACATCTCTCTAGCATTGTGGTGTCCTATCCACAAACCCATCGGGGTCACTTTAGCATTTCACTTTGCTGCATTCGCTTCATTACGTGGGGCATGACGGTCCAGGTCTGATCCCAGCGGCGCTTCCAGCTCATCAATCACTCCAAGCCTCCATCATCTCAAACTTCGTGAGTCACCTTGCTGCCACAATCCCTACACCAAGACATATGATAAGTCAAGCCGCCTACCTGTCTCACACCGAATCGCACCATGGCTCTCAACGTTCTGCCAATCGAGGTACATCTTCCCCCCTTGTCGTCTTGCAGGTTGAGCCTGCTCTAAAATGGCAGTTTTGCTAACAACGGTCTCTGACAGCTCAACCAACATATCGCAACCTACCTAGAAGAGGACCGCGACGTCTGCAACTTCCGCCTCATCTGCCACAACACCCGTAATGCGATAGACGGCGACAAGTTCTCATTCTGGCGCAAGCGCTTCAAGGACGCCTTCGATCCCGTCCTTCGCGCTGCGGACAACAACACTCTCAGGGAGACGTACCAGCACCGCCGCAAGCTCATCCAGTGTGGAGTCAAGTTCAGGAGTGGGAGATCTCCACTAGAGATCGAGTACTTGAAGGTGTTGCGGGACCTGGTCGTGGGTGAGTACATGATTTGCGAGTACATCTTGAGACAAGGCTCTCGGTGCGATTTTTCCGCTACCACAGGGAACACCTCTTGACGGTAGCCGGTTACCCGCTTGGATCACATTCCTTGTCTTTCGTTCGCTTTTGCCGGCTTTCTGCTGACCGTTGTGATTGTAGAATGCGCTTCAGGTGCTACCGACAAGGACGGCTACCCTATATGCCACAACCAGCACTGGATTCGCAAGATAGTCCACGACACCAACTTTCTCCACGAGGTCTTCATCCCCAAGCGAGCCCGTACACCTACGAATCCTCTTATGACGGCCTTGCAGCTTGTTCTCTCTCACTATAGCTTCGATCAGTCACTCGGCCTCAAGACCTGGGGCTTCCCAGACTCACAGCAAGCCGCTTACTCCAGCGTGGCATCAATGCCTATATTCGTCGGATTCAACAAGCTCCAAGTCAACCTGGTGTGGGTTCTGCACATTATGAACTTCTTCAAGTACCACATCACAAGCAGTTGCGAGCACACGCTGTTCGAGCAGTTCGCCATGCTGGAGTCTTGGGAGAAGCCGCAAGAGTGGAAGTCGCAGCTCAAAGGGGGCACTTACACGCTTGGGAAGTTTTGGAAGGGCACATACGGTAGGGGAGGAATCTCGATATCAACTTGAGTCAGTGGCTGACCTGTCACCATAGCTTATGTTGAGCGACACGAGATGGACAAGATGAGGAGATCGGAAGTCCCCGAGTCGGACATCATTGGCGACCAGAACGTGAACAATCCGTACAAAGCTATCCAGGTATGCGTTGCAGCACTATTCATACACTGATTGATACCGGATCTTCAGTTGAACATGGTTGAAGTCATAGCTGACAATTTCGTGCAACACAGACCCTCCGCTTGAGCTTCCCTTCCGGCAAAGAGGCACCGTGGCCAGACAAGTTCGAGAAGTATCTCCATTCCCTACCGCAGCACCAGAACGCCAGAACCCGTGCCCATCACCGCTCACACGCTCCGCCAACCGATGAACCTGTCTCCTTCCGCTTCAATGGACGCGGCTATGATGATGAGTAAGTTCGGGAACCTGCTAGAACCCTACAGGCACTATTTGTCTTCGTACATGCGGTTACATATACTTCTTCCCCTCATGGAGACACATAGTGAGCATGTAGCTAACCGTCTCGTTTTAGGGACTTCTGCTCTTCTGGCTGGCTCAACCCACTGCCGCCGCAGCAACACATCCCAGGATTTCAGCGTTTGACCATGATGAAGTACTTCATCGACGAGAACGGAGTCTGGGACGACGAGGCCCTCTGGGCTTACGAAGGCGTGGTTCTCCCTGGTGGACAGGTTATTCTGGGGCGTTGGTGGTCCCCAGAGGACTACACTCATCCGGAGCAGGTAAGCTAATCGCCAGCAGTAGTAGCCTTCCACTGGGAAGGCACCAGGAGCTTCGCTGACATAACGGGACTGCGATAGGTGTACTCGGGTCCATTCATCTTCTGGAACATCAACGGCAACGAAGAGGAGATGGAAGAAGAGTACGAGCACTTGGCTATGGACGAGAATGACCCTGACAACGGCATCAGTCACTATGCTTGAAAGCCGCAACTCACCAGCACCTGTGGGAAACGTCACGTCTCGTCGACATCCAGATAAAATATGGATCTCTCACAGACCACATTACAGCCAACGTCTTTGACGAGGCGATGATTTACGACTCACGAAGCTACGACAAGGAAACATCTAATATTTTCTTGCGGACATCTTTTCATTATTCCCATTCTCTTTCATCCAGGGCACTCGTCCCTCATAGAACCCCCAATCATTCTTCCAAGTTGCACACGGGCCTTGATCACTTCTTGCGTTACTTCTCCAGGACAACGTCCTAGTCAGAGGAGGCACTTTTGGCGTTTTGGACTCTTCCCTCTTGATCCTCACCTCACCTTCATCAGCATACTTGCGCAAGCGCCCAGCTAGCCAATGTTGAGGGCGCACGATTCCCGCCAGCTGTTCTCCACTTGCGAAGTCACAATCTCTGCATTGGCAAGCTACGCTGCGGCATCGGCTTCAGCTGGCGCTTGCGACTTGGGGCGTTATTGAAGCCTGACACTTGGATAAATGAATTCGTCTGAACGGGCAGGCTATCTCCCTTTCGATATCTGTATCCTAGAAAGGCATATAGGGCGAATATTATCACTTCCACTAGAATACTGCTGGCACGCCTTGATAAATGGTCCCACTTAATTGTCTAATCCTCATAACAATTCCCAGCTACCGCTACAGCACTTTTTCGTACTCAGAAGCACACGCCCAACTCCACTACACCGGGTATGCTCTCTCTCTCTCTCTCTCTCTCTCTCTCTAACGTGTTTCTAAACGGCAATCCCTCACAACGTTCGATGCAACACTCAAAACCTCAACCCAGTCTTGCTTCTTATTCCTAGGTCGCCCAGCAATACACGTGAACCATGTCATCGTCACTCCTCAATAGTCTTAACACACTCCCAGCCCCCGCTCAACCGCTCCTTCCACAGACTCACGCGGTTGTCACCCGTGCTGACGGCCAGAACGTTTCCGCTGAGACTCCAGCTGACACGCCACGCCACGGCGTCGAAGTTGAGGACTGTGGGTTGCCAGTCGCCTGAGAGATGTTTGTCAGCAACCACAGCCGGCCACGGAACCTGCAAACCCAAACTCGACATTGCGAGGATCCTCCGACAGGTTGTGAGAAACGCAAAAGGAAACGGTTTCACTCACTCCCATTCGCACTCGTCCATATCCTGACCGTCTTATCCTGCGACGCAGACGCAATATACGACTTGGACAGGATCGTCGGCGCCCACGCGACGTCGCGGACCCAGTCAGCGTGGCCCTGTAGCGTGGTCGTATTGGCGTAAGTCTTCGTATCCGGACTACAACAACCTCACACGTCAGCAACCCCCCCCTCCCTTTGCGAGAATCAGAAGAACACTCACTTCCACTCCCAAATCTTAACCCCGCAATCACTCCCCCCGGTCACAAACCTCCTGCCCGCCCCCTGCCCCTGCTGCCCCCCCGCACTCGCCATCACCCCCGGCGCGACGGCCGGCGCCCAGCTGACAGCATTGACGCCGATGCCGTGCGCAGCGAAGAGCTGGTGCTGCCATGTGTTGTTGGCGAACTCGAGCACCGACACCGAGCCGTCGGAGCTGGCGCAGGCGAGCAGGCAGCCCGCTTCGTGAGGAGCCCAGGAGACGAGGTTCACGGATGCGGTGTGCAGGGAGAAGTCGTAGACTTTCTGCCACTGGTTGTTCTGCTCGCGCCAGATGAAGACTTTGCCGTCGTAGCTGGCGGAGGCGAGGATGTTGCCGTATTTGGGGTGAGCCTGGTGGATGGTTCAGCGAAGGCCTTACCTGATACAGAATGGATACTGACCCATGAGACACACCACACTGCGCCCTCGTGACTGCGATATACCGAGCGTGTCAGTCTCAATTCTTATATATACTGCGGCGGGCTCCGTAGACTCTGCAAGCCCCAGTAGGCCTGCATGTCACCTACCCCTTAAGTGTCTCTGTTAACCGGTGGTTGTCCCCCTCGATGTCGAATATCTTGACCGTCTTGTCGGAGGAGCAGGTTGCTAGCCTGCGGCCATAGTAGTCTAGCACCGCATCGTGCTATTTGGTCGTTGGCAGTCAGTATGCAAATCGTAGAGACGCGTACGGCGGAGGAACCGGGGGTTAGGTATAATGTGTTGTTGGGAATGGCGCACAATCATGTCATCATGGCCGGAGTTTGATATTACTTGCGCCTAGCATGAATGTCAGCAACGCTCAGCACGTCAAACACGGAAGACACACCATGGTTGTGGTGTTTGTAGTGAATCAACAAAAAACGCTTATTGTCTGTATATCAACTATGTCGGCCAGCTGTCAACGCGCTGGGCGGTCTGGCACCCGAACAAACAGTGCAAACACTGGGCCTCGGCTTCCGGTCTATGCCACTTTCACGAGCGAGTGAAGTGAATCTTCTTCCATCTTTGTATATTGTCTTTGTTCTATACCATTCCCTTCTTGTAGCCTTCTTAAATCCCTCCCCCCTTCCGTAATCATGGCGGACGCTCTATGTGGACCGTCGAATGCGCTGCAGAACTTCCAGAAGCACACCTCTGTAGACCGGACGCTGCAGCAAGACCGGTTGAGAAGTCGCCAGTCGCCCTCACAAGTATGTCTCTATGAGATGTCCCTCTCTTACGCCTCTGACATTCCCTAGGGCTTCAGATCACCAGAACCGCACGCCGGCCTCCTAGATCCCGAGTTCGAAGCCTTCCAGGCCGGTCTTCCTACACGGCCGCCGCAAGCCGACTTCCAGCACTTCCAGTCGCACTTCGCCCAGCAAGCGCCAGCTCCAAGCTTTGCAGCTCCTTCGAACCTCCCCAATTGGGCGTCAGACTTTCAGCGGCTCCACATATCGTCTCAGCCGTCAGCGTCCACGCAAAGACCGCAGTTCGCTCCGCAATCCGCTTCCGCGGCATGGCATCAGGACTTCCTTCAGCAGCACACGCCTTCTACCCACACACCTGTCAGCTATGCCGCGCCGGCGCAACCCATGTACTCTGGGCTTGCTGGGTTTCCTCTGCAAAACAACGTCATGAACATGAATGGCATGGGAGGCGCCTACATGTCTCCAGTCGCGCAAGGGAAGCAGAGAGAAGAACACTCAATAGACCAATTCGACGACGCAGCCTTCGAACGAGCCTTCGACGCTGCGCGAGCAGAGATGCTGCAGGAACAAGAGCTCACAATGGCGGACGCGGAGCAGATCCGGGAAGCCATGCACAGCACCTCCCAAGCCGCGACGAACCACCTCGCCGCCGAAGCCGAGCTGCAAGCCTCGCGGAGCCTAGAACAAAGCTTGCAGCACGAGCCCGGCCACGACGAGAACTTCTTCGACATCCTGGCGCGCGAGGAGGCAGTTGAGAAATTCGCTGAGCAGCAGGAGCGCGCCGAAGCGCAAGAGGAGCGACAACAGCAGCAGCAAGCGGATGACGGTGACGAACTCGCGCATACGGCGGGCCAGCTGCTGAACAGCGTGGCCGACAACACGAGCAAGAAGTTCCAGGAGAGCCAGTTCCTGGCGCTGATGCGGCGGCTGCGCGACCGCGAGGTGCGCGTTGAGGGCGACAAGATGGTCGAAGTCAGTGTCCACAACCCCGCCCCTTCAGTCGTGCTTCCTCTTGCTTCTTCCACCACTGCAAGCACTAGCACATCACACACCTTCTTATCACCTGAGCGCACTATCCGTCACTTGCACGCCCACACCCCGTCCCAGCAGGACGACATCACATGCAAAGTCTTCGGCTGCGACGTCGCCGCCTACGAAGAGACCAACACTGACGCCTAGCTGCGTTTTCCAGGCCACTCAACTACAGAAGATCCCCCCTTACGAACAAGACACCGACGCCCACCGCACCGGCCCGTCCTCAATAGCGGAACCAACACTGTCCTGGTCCGTCTACGAAGACAACCAGCTCGCCATGTTGCGGAAAGATGGCGCGGCGTGGGATGACGTGGCGAGCCAGCTGCCAGGAAGGACGGCAAGGGAGTGCAGGGAGAGGTATCAGGAGTTGGCGATGGATCATATGCCGATTGATGTTGGTGAGTTGAAGAGAAGGTTTCCGTGGCCTTGAGGGGAACGAAAAGGTGTGAGGGGACGGAGGAGAGGCTATGTGAGTGTGGGTTTGACGGAAGAGGTGGTTGATGGGCTTGGTTGGATGTGTGCACGAAGAGAGAATGTGCGTGTGTGGGATGGATCTGGCGTGGTGAGAAAGAATGGACGGGGGATTGTCTGGCCGATTGTCAAAGGGGAGACCAGACAGAGGCTGACGTCTTGTCTTGCCGGCAGACGCAGACCAGGATTGGCACCGCCGCCCGATGATGGCGATTGACAAGGGCACTTCGTATGTCGCAGGCTGCTTCTTTCGACGAGAAGGGCGGTTGCAGTGAGGTGAATATGGCGAGCAAGACCGTGCATATACTGGGTCATGTGAATCCGCGTGTGAACGGCGATGGCTGGGGAAGGGTTGAGGGGTTTCCAGTGACTTGCACAGACATTTGCTGGAGTGTTGAGAATAATTGTAGTATAGGGTGCAGCATGTATAGCAGCTGCTGAAGGGGAAGGAATTGAACTAGCAAGGCTCACAACGACACTTCACGAGATTGTTTCTGATGATGTGAATTCGATCCAGGCCCGAAGGGCCGAAAAATCGATGAATTTTACCTGGCTACGGTTGAATAAGCCAATTATAAAACGAACGCCATTCACCAATTTTAACCGAGGTTCTATTGTTGAAGAACCCCTTCCAGTCCGCTCTATACGCGTGGCTCCTGGGAAAAATGCCGTTGAAGACACATGCTTTTGGTATCATTCCATCATAAACCCATGTTGAAACACCGATGCAACGACACATGCACTCTAACTCTACCCAACAGGCACCCCTCTAATACCTGTACATCTCGCTCTTGAACGGGCCCTCGATTGGCAGACCCATGTACTCCGCCTGCTTCTCGGTCAACTTGCTCAGCTTAGCGTTGACGTGGTCGAGATGCAGCAGCGCGACCTGCTCGTCCAGGATCTTGGGCAGCACGTAGACGCCGATGTCGAGCTTGCCAGTCTTGCCGAACTCGATGTACTTGTTGCCGAACTCCTCGTCCTCGGCCTTATACAGCATGATCTGGGCAAGGACCTGGTTGGTGAAGGAGCACGACATGACAAAGGAAGAGTGGCCGGTGGCACAGCCAAGGTTGACGAGGCGGCCCTCAGCGAGCAGGATGATGTGGCGGCCGCTGGGCATCAGGAAGCGGTCGACCTGCGGCTTGATGTTCTGGACGGACTTGGCGTTGGCCTTGAGCCACGCTACGTCGATCTCAATGTCGAAGTGACCGATGTCTGTGCTGTGTTAGAAAAGCGTCTGATTCAGTTGGTGATTGATTACTTACTGCAGACGATGGCATCGTTCCTCATGGCCTCGAAGTGCTTGCCAACGATGATGTCTCGGCAGCCAGTTGTGGTAACGAAGATCTGGCCCTGGGGCGCGGCATCCTCCATGGTGACAACCTGGTATCCGGACACGGCGGCCTGGAGAGCGTTGATGGGATCAATCTCGGTAACGAGCACGCGCGCACCCATGGAGTGCAGAGCCTGCGCGCAACCCTTGCCGACATCACCAAATCCAGCGACAACGGCAATCTTGCCAGCAATCATGACATCGGTGGCACGCTTGATACCGTCGACCAGCGACTCACGGCAGCCGTACAGGTTGTCGAACTTCGACTTGGTGACGGAGTCGTTGACATTGATAGCAGGGCAGAGCAAGCCGTGCTCGGTGCCCTTCTTCTTCAACATCCGGTAGAGGTGGTGCACACCGGTGGTGGTCTCCTCGGACACACCGTAGCAGTCCTTCAGCATCTCCGGGTACTTTGTGTGCACGAGCGCGGTCAGGTCACCACCGTCGTCAAGGATCAGGTTCAGCTTCTTGCCGTCCTTGAATGCGGTGAGCTGCTGCTCAAGGCACCACTGGTACTCCTCTTCGGTCTCGCCCTTCCATGCGAAGCTAGTACGGGTCAGCCAAACGTCCCACAATGGAGAGATGTTCTACGCACACTGGTGTGCCTCCAGCAGCAATGGCGGCGGCAGCATGGTCCTGCGTGGAGAAGATGTTGCAGCTAGTCCACGTCAACTCGGCGCCCAACACCTTCAACGTCTCGATCAGGACGGCGGTTTGAATGGCTGGCACAGAAGATCAGTAATTGTCTAAGATACACGAAACTTTTACTAACTCATGTGCAAGCAACCAGCAATGCGAGCACCCTTCAAGGGCTGCTCCTCAGCATACTTCAGCCGGGTCGCCATGAGACCAGGCATCTCCTCCTCGGCCAGCTCGATTTCGCGGCGACCGAAGGCGGCCAGGCCAATGTCGGCGACCTTGGACTTGTGGGCTGGAGCACTCATTTTGGCGATGTTGTGAGAGTTGGTAGTTACGGATGGAATAGAGGTACGTAGTTGATGTTGCGTTGAACAGAAAAATCTACTAGGATGACACCCGCGGTCGGCGATGCGGAGAAACAGCCCCACCGAGGAATGCACTTGCGCTCCATGTTCATCGCTGCTTTGGTCGCCGTTGCTACAACGGTAAAGCGGCGACGATATCTCGTGGGTTCGTACCGATGGATCCAGAGATACTCAACTTTCAGCAACAGCAAGGAATCAAATCTATGTTGGGCACTCTTCAGCCGACGTCCTTCCAGACCTTGCAACAACTGTAAAACATACATCGTGCACCGGAGCTGCAAGCAGTTCGATCTACAGTGCCAAATGTGCTAGTCCCTCGAACCGTGCATGTATCAAGTAATGGTATTACTGGATTGTCCTCCATACCGCCAGGTGGCTTTGCCTCCTCACAAAACGGTCCATTCGTTCAATATCCAACTGGAGATATAGATCCCTCTGTACTCACTCAGGATGCTCCATTCCAGCAGTATCTCAGCACCCATCTTGACCTTCGTGGAGCACCGTTGCGGGGAGCTCCTCCGCCAATACCACTATGGGAGACACAACAAGCTCTCAACAAGTCTGAGCATGCTGTGAAGCATGATGCACATTTAGAGGGCCTAAAGTTGATCACGAATCCGTCAGGGCTGGAGGCATGGCGAGAGAAGCTGTTCAACGTGAACAATCCGACCGTCGTTACCGAGCCTGAGTACATCGTCGAGTGATTGTAAATATCAGTTCGAACATCCTGGCACATAGTGCGCTGAGGGCGTGCCCGTTTGTACGAGGAGTTGATGGGTCGGCATTGTTGACTACACACCACAGACTCTCGTTGCAATGGGTCCCTTGGATTATATGTATGGTGCAATAATGAAACCCTTTTCTATAAGGTTTGCACAAATCTTTCGAGTCGACTTTCCATACTATGGCTATTCCGGTGCTCTGACAGGCTTCTGCTGGTTTCTAGACCTACTTTCCTCACGTCGACAACGTATGTTCTCATCATTCTACGCAGAAGCACAAGCGCAAGCCATTCGTTGCTCGCTATTAGGATTGTCGCTTGAAAGGCCGTCCGTCGGGCACGCCAAAGTCGGAAGATCCGAACAAGAAGAAACGGAAGCGCGTAGCCCGCGAGCGAGGTCTCTGTGATGTGAAGATCAAAACCACGGAGTGCCTGCCTAGCACACCATCCACTAAGATACTGGCTCATATACGACAACAAAAACAGCTCGACTGTGCAACCAGGACAGGCTCGTCTCTACCCCTTCAGACGCAAGATCCATCCTTTCAAGAGCTATTGTCAGCATGGTGTCCGCCTGTGTCCACATTAAGCATACCTGTAGATCAACCAGTAAGTAGCGT
>JAKLMF010000394.1:3185-16631 GCA_022813555.1 Botryosphaeria agaves | reverse complement strand
GAGTTCGCCTGGACGGCCCCAGCCTCGACATAGCAGACATGGCAAATACACCTGTCGGCGTCGATGATATGGATGATCTCTACGGCACCCCGACTGAGGCACTGGCCACTGCACAAATCTCCCATGCCGATGAGCGTGGTGCTTGTAGGGGGATTCCAGCTGTATCTCCAGGCCCAATGATGGGTACTATACCTGGTCTTGGACTCATAAGTCCTCCCGCGCCTGAACCGCTTGCTATCTACAGTAAGGAAAGCGGGGATACAACGCAGGAAGAAGCAAGTTTAAATGCACAGCTGGTTGGGGGCACCGAAGAGCAGGTGGCTAGCTCAGGGGGATCGGAATCCAAACCGGTCCAGAGTTTGACGACCGTCGATGTAAATACGAAGACTCAGGATGGCACAGAGCTGGGTGGCCATACGACACAGCCAGAAGAGCTGAAGGCTCCATCGCCGCCTCAGTCTGCAGCCGATAGCACGCAAGCCATCAAGACAGAGTATGAGAGTAACACCCCTGTTACGGATGAGGGCAAGGAGCAGGCCGAGTCGACGATAGGAATGTCACAAAAGGAGCTCGCGCCGACTGGGACGAGTGATACTCTCACTAAGCCATCTCAGCTGATTGTTGGAGAACCGGTCTCTCGACCGAAAGTGACGGATGACGAAGAATTCATGCGCGCTGCGGAAGCCAACCAAGGCAACCCCAGCGCTGAATGGCAATTCGACTCGTCAGATGCTGAGACCTCCGACACTTCGAGTAGTTCTTCTGACAGTGATAGCGACACCGACGACGAGGATGATGAAGACGATGGCATATTGCTAGATCCCGAAGAGCAAGCACGCATTTTAATGCACGAGGAAGCCAATGATGGAGACACAGGTGGCTCAGTCACCAAAACTCCTCTCCGGACGGCGAACGAGAAGCCAGAGGAAAGGATAGACAAACCGAGCGTGGTTGTCACACCTGGCATGAAGATTACAGAGCTAGGCACAGTGGAAGCCGTTGTGGAAAATTTGATTCTTGTCAAAGGAAAAACTTCAGGTGAATACCAAGTTGTTGAAACGGGATCTGTCCTCTGCCTTCCCGACAGGACTGTGATCGGTGCCGTTGCGGAAACGCTAGGCAGAGTTCAAGAACCACGGTATTCTGTGGGATTCTCGAGTGCTACTGAGATCAACGAAGCAGGCATCACCAAAGGAACGGCTATCTATTATGTTGATCAACACTCAACATACGTATTCACGCAACCGCTTCAGACGGTGAGAGGTTCTGATGCGTCAAACATGCACGATGAAGAGGTTTTCGGCGAGGAGATCGAATTCTCCGACGATGAGGCGGAAGCTGAGTACAAAAGAAACCTCAAAAGGGCAAAGCAGGCTGGCAGAGAAGCCGAGGGCGGCAGTCGTGGCGGGCACGCCCCCAGAGGCAGACATGAACAGCGTGTCAATGGCGCTAGGACGGAATATCCGAGCGGTGGTATTAATTACGATGATGCAGACGACACAGACATGTACACACCATTAGCACGGCCAGAGAATCTGCATCAGATGATGAATACAGGAAGAGAGCCTATCGAAGAACGTAACCCTGTTGGGCGCGGCGGACGCGGACGCTTCGGCAGAGGTCGCGACGATCGTGGAGGCCGTGGGCGAAGAGGCCATGAGAGAGGAGGCCATCACAATCACGGAAATCGTGACAACAGACCCGAACGAGCACAACAATCTCGCCGTGGTAACAAGGAGCGGTTTGATCGAGGCGGACGACGAGAGTCCGACCATCGTCAACAGCCTCCACGTACTGACGGACCTTATGGTCACGGCTCTGGCCCCGCAACGCAGCCGCAAAATTCGATGCCAGGACAATCTCAGGTGTACTCACCTCCGACGAATCAGTTCCCATTCATGCCGTTGCCGAACCAGAACTCCTACAACTGGGCTCAGGGAAATCCCTCTTTCGGAGCGCCTAACCTCAGTCCACCACCGGGTTCCGCCCCGTCAAGCCATGCGACACCTAATGGTCCTCCGACACCTAACGCCCTTCCGACCGGGGCCTATCTCAATCCTGCCTTCTTTGCGCGCCAGCAGCAGTTCGGCCAAGAGCAACAATATTCGTACCCATCTCACCAAGCATATCAACCTCAGTACGCTCCTCAATGGTCAGCTTCGCAGCAGCAAATGCACCCCGCACCACAGCCTAGCGCAACATATCTGCATTCGTCAGATTCCAATGCAGCTCTTAGCAACGCTCAGGGCAATCTGGCCGAGATTCTGCGGAGTCTCACCCAAAACGCCAAACCGTCTTGAAACAAGTTATTTCCTGTGTTCACTACCTGTATGATTCATGTTGTCTAGTTTCCAAAGCACTGAGGAAGAAGATCAGTCAGTGAACCCGCTCTTCTGGTCCTGCATCACCAACTCCTTGCTGATACCCATTGCAATACTCTTATGAGTCAGGCGTAAGGAAGGATGAAGCTTGTGTTATTGGCTGCTCTGCTCTTGCTCACAGCTTCAACGCTTTCGCTACAAAGATTCAGGAAGTTCAAAAGATATTCAGATCAACCCTGATTTGACTTGTGAGGAGGAAGTGAGATTGAGGAAAGATGTGTGAATTGTGTATGATATCACTGTTACGAACCGTGTATCTCTTTGGACCTTTTTCACTTCAA
Organism: Botryosphaeria agaves; assembly: GCA_022813555.1. Classification (NCBI taxonomy): domain Eukaryota; kingdom Fungi; phylum Ascomycota; class Dothideomycetes; order Botryosphaeriales; family Botryosphaeriaceae; genus Botryosphaeria; species Botryosphaeria agaves. The sequence continues at coordinate 13,969 of JAKLMF010000394.1, read as the reverse complement.
ATCTCCTCTTGACCTTGACAGCAATGTCTCACGGCAAGGTCCCTCTGAGCACGCCGTCGCGCTGGGAGATCAATTCCTTCCGCACAGAGCACGGCGGCCTGACAGGGCCGAAACTGACGCTCAGCTATCTTGACAACTTCGAGGCATGCGTTGTGCTCTTGTATGGGCTTGGAATTAGACTCGGATCTGGTACTGTGGAGCCCTTGGGCGTCAACATTCTGCGTATCACGGTAGCCTTGACAGCTCCTTATCAGCCCACCAGAGTCCGACTGCTTGGTGCTTTCACCGGCGACAAGGCATACTGGTGTGATGTTGAGTTCGAGCAACAAGCGACGTAGACGGCTTTGTACAGAAGATCACTTCTCACTGTCATATCAAACTCTTTGTCAAGAGCTGGTAGGCTATTTCTTTACAGCTACCTCATACCCGTACTGATATGTTCTGGCTGTAGTTCAGACATTGATCGTCTCTTCGCTGACACGGACATTAAAATCGTCTTCTCCGTACCGAGCCTGGCAGAGCCCTCTGAAGCACCTCCACAAACTATGACGAGAGCGACTCACAGCGGTGTCCGCTCGTTGGATGAACTGGCCAAGCGGTACGTCGAGCATCCGTTTCGAGATACTGACCGCTAAAGGCACAATGTACAGCCTTTGGGAATCCGGTCAATGGTCGGACATGATTGTAACCAGCAAATCCAGACAGATTCGAGTTCACAAAGCGGTGTAAGTCGCTCACATAACATTGAACTTAGATACATATGCTAGTACCGCAGATCTGACATCTCGTAGGCTCTGTCTCCGCTCCAGCTTCTTCGCCGCGGCCTGTCAGCACGGCTTCGTCGTACGTACTAACCACACATCTCCACAGACGGATGCTGACTCGGCATAGGAAGCCATCTCCGGTCGTGTCAACTTGCAGGAAGAGGACCGGATTGTGGACGCCATCTTGCGCCACATATACTTCATTGAGGAGCCGCTGTTCACCTCGGTTCAGGAAGGCTTTACCATGCAGAGCGAGAGTGCTAAGTTGGGAGCTATGATTGATCTTGTGTAATTGTATGTGGCGGTAGATAAGGTGAGACCTATGAATTAACCACAGTGTCGATCGGGCAGCGCTGACGTCCTTAGTATGACCTGCAAGACCTCAAACCTAAGGTGACCTCTGCGCTCCGAGACCGTCTTGAACATATCCAAGATCCGACTACGGTTACTACACTGGCGAATCTGATATACGACAGCACTTCGGACGATGATCAAGGCATTCGTGTTGAGATTCTTACGTATACAGCAGAATTTGGCCAGCATCGTGGATCAAGATATGGCCAAGATGGCGCTCCGCGAGAACCGCGCTCTTACCGACGATCTGCTACGCCAGTTTGCGGCCGTAGTAGACACCCAGGCCGAAGCACTCAGCTCGAAGAGACGTGTGAGAGACGAAGCGGCGGCTGCAGAAACCCCAAGGAAGTCAGCTCGGCTCTCGGGGCGCAAGTCGACGTAGGCATGTTCATGACTGGTGGCTGTACCGGACAGGCTGTGCTGGAGTTGTGCGAGGAGATGTTTAGGGGAATACCTGGACTTCTACCGTCTAGAATGAGATCTACATGATCGGGTTGGTCCTCTTCGATGAGTATATCGCTTTGTGGTCAGCGATGTTGGAGGCGAACATAGCCTGCTTGCTTCTTGTGGATGCGTCGAGGGTGGAGGGAGATAGTTACTCTGCTGTGCACTGAAGTTGACTCCAATTGATGTGCTTCTGATCAGTTTGCATGCATGTTTGAGGTTGCAATGGTTCTGCTCTCTGCGGAAACCACACCACAGTCGCAACACCTCCAAAGGGCGCAATGCACGACGCAAGCAAACAGCAGCGACCGTGCCGCAATGGCGCCTTTATCACCTTTGCAGCACATGCATCCTATCAATGGCCGCTCTCCAGACGGTACGCCCAAGAAGCCGGGCATGGAGCCCAACGTTGTCAACGTTGTCCTCGGTGACCTGCTCATCAAGCCCTGGTACCCTTCCTTCTACCCCGAAGAGCTCGTCGGCAGGAAGACAGAAAGGCTGTACGTGTGCCAATGGTGCTTCAAGTATTCGAAAGAGCTGATGCCATTTCTCGGACATGTGGTCAGATTGTCCCCCACACCCACACAGACACGCCCGCTTACGCTGACACTCTGGAGGTAGAACGTCTGCCCACACATCAACGGTGCGCCGCCTGGCACCCTGATCTACTCGAAGGATGTATTCACAATCTATGAAGTCGACGGTGAAGAGCACAAGGTACGCGTTACACCCCATCCCGGTCCATCGCCGGCCAGCATCAGTCCGCAAGCTCACGCCTCCCTCTTGCAAGCTCTACACCCAGCACCTCTCTCTCTTCGCCAAGCTATTTCTCGACACCAAGTCCGTCTTCTACGATGTGACGACCTTCCTGTACTACCTGCTCGTCTACACGGACCCCGCCAGCGGCAGGTCACAGGTCGTCGGCTTCTTCAGCAAGGAGAAGATGAGCTGGGACAACAACAACCTCGCATGCATCCTTGTGTTCCCGCCGTGGCAGAAGCGAGGTTTTGGGCAGGTGCTTGTGGGTGTCAGCTATGAGCTGAGTAAACGGGAAGGGAGGCTCGGGGGTCCGGAGAAGCGTATGTTTAAGCGGCTTCATATATATGAGCTGCAGGGCGCTTCATTTTGGACCACGATGGGTTGACTAACGGTTCTGCTTATAACAGCCTTGTCGGAGCTCGGAAAGCGCGGATACCTCGCCTTCTGGTCCGGCACCATCGCCCGCTATATAGTGTCACGCCCTCCGAAGCGGACTGTCACGGTCAAGACGATCGGCGAAGAGACTTACATCCTGCCTGACGACATCATCACGACGTTGAAGGAAATGGATGTGCTAGAGCGTAGGAGCAAGGGGGGTGCGGAGGCGGTCATTAACAAAGCGAAAGTGAGGGCGTGGGCGGCGGCCAACAGTGTTAGCATGATGCCGCCGGTGGACCCGGATGCTCTTGTGGAATACGGTGAAGACATGAACGGAGATATGGCGGATCAATGATGTCTGGGTCATCTGATCGGGTTGTTTGGGAAGGCGTTTGGGGCCATGATACCTCCATGCGGTGCGCTTTTGAGATCTGGCATCGGCGTAGAGCAGTAAGAAGCTTTTAGGTATGACACCTCGGTTCCAGATGTGTACACTGCTAGATCTTAAATATCTGCTTCCTATGAGCTCCTGAGTTTTCTGTTACGTCTTTGATGGCTGTACACAGGCCAAGAAGTAGTGCGGTCCCTTGTGCCGATGTCTTCCTATATTCAACCCCGAGACGTCGGATAGATGATTCCGAGACGAAAGTGGAAGATACGTGGAAACGTATCAGTGGAAGAACTGTTTGACTGAACAATAGCTCGAGACTTAGAGTACGTGCTACCAAAGACAAAGCGCCGAGGTATCTAGAGCAAATGTCCAAACCCACTACTCCTCGCTTCATCCAAAATACACGTGATACAGCTTCAAATGACCAAATGCTAAATCACCCAAGTCTCGGCGCCTTCCTGTGCACATCCGCACCATCATCCGCCCTTGTTCGCTTCACACCAGAAACCCTGTGTGCACTGGGCCGTCTTCCTTCCCCACCTTTCCCACGGGTGACTGACGCAGGACTATTAGAACCACTACCGCCACCCGCAGTGGCAGCAGAACTGCCCGCCGGGATCCCCTCAGCCAGACGCTCAGCGATGTTGCTGTCGTACTCCCTCTCGCGCGCGCGAATGGCCTCTGGATCGATCTCGCGTGCGGTGGCAAGTAGATCGATCGAGCCGTCGTCGGACTCGTCATCGTCTTCATCAAGTGACGACGACCCGTTCATTGAGAGCGGAGACATATTGAGGAGCTGAGGTGCAGCTGCTGGGAGTGAGCGATCGGAGGGCGCGTCTTCGGAGTCGTCACTCTCGGCATCAGAGTCGCTGCCATCGGCTGATTCTAAGTGGTAGAATAGGGCAGGCGGCAAGGTCGATGCTGGGAGTTCTTCTCGACAGGCAGAGATGACTGTTTCGTGGAAGACTGGTCCGGGTTTCTTGAGGGTCGAAGGCTTGCGGGCATCTCCATCTCCATTAGATTCGAGAAGAGCTTGTATCTTACGAGGGTAGGGCCTGAAACGAGCGTCTAGCACAGCTTGTGATGGTGGCTCTTCGAGTAAGACTCGCCTGCTTTGTATGTTGACTGCGAAATGGTCCGCAGGCTGTACCCCCCCAACGCCAGAGGCTTCGAAACTGGTCGCTTCAAAACTCGTGTTAGACTTCGTACCGCTCAGTATCGATCCAGATAAGAGCGTCAACCCAGCTTCACTCGAGCTGGAAGCGTACTCGAGATCCCTTGAGTCATTAGGCTGCGAAACGTATGCGAAGGGACTTTTAGTTTCTGATATGTCCGCATCATAACTAGCGGCCTTCAGTATTCTTTTGGTAGCCCCCACAGGCTCTGTTGGGAGAGCGTTATAATTGAGAGGCTTGTGTGAAGCCAAACGGTGACCACCAAGATCTCCGCTGAGATCGGTACAGAATCTAGCCTTGTTGTAGAAGATCATCGGACCATCGTCGTTACGCCGCCTCTTCGATATCAATTCAGAATTCATGAACCCAGAAGAGTCACCTACTCCTTGCTCCGTACCGACTGACTCCGCACGAGACTCTCCACTGTCTGAAAGATCTCTCTCTTCGTCGGTATCTGCCTTGTGGAAGAAAAGTGGAGTGTATGCTAGTTGGTTTCGACTGGTTTCCTTACGGAGGGAACTCTGTGTTGGAGCTGCTTTTGCTTGAACCTCACTGGAATCACTGCTGCCAGTTGGAGCAGGCTTGACGGAACCTTTTCCAACTTTACCCGTGGCTTTCCCTTCCTCCGAAGATCCGTTGTCATCCTGCCTCCCATGCTGGCTTTCCTGGATAGTGCCTGTTCCCTTCCCCCAACTCTTCCAACGAGCTTTTCGACCATCATGTGACAGCTCGAGCTTGGTGCTGTACTCCGTGATGGCACTCTTGACGAATTCAGGAGTGACATTGAGTGTGTGTATCTGTGCCATGTTCGAAAGAAGATTGAGGTAGATCCAGCCATGACCGTCAATGGACGGCTCGGTGGAATCTGCGTCTGGAGGTGAAAAACCAAGGTGGCGGATGTACCGTATGTTGTCTGCTGGCACTTGGGCTCTGTATGGATCGAGGTCAAGTGGCCTGGTGGGTCGCTGATCCGGTGATGGCTCCCTAGCAAAGTCATGTTGTGCGACGGCAGTAGATGGGTGAAGGACTTGCAAGGATTCAGGCGCATCTTGGTTCAGAGCGATAGGACTTGTACTAGACTTGGAATCAGTGGGCATTATGCGTGCCTCTCGCAAGCCCTCCTCTTTGACGCGCTTGCCACTAGCCTCAATAGCACTCCTATCAGCCTCTGCAGCAGACTGTGAGATTTCTTGCTGTTGCAATGGCTGCTGGTGTCCCCAGTTGGTAGCCCCTTGACCGGTAAATATCTGTTCTAGACGACGCATCACCAACTTCTTCTTCGCCTTCTCCGACATCGGGACGGAATGCTTCGGGAGTAACCACTCAGGAATATCACGGAGATAGGACTGAATATCTTGCTGCTGTCTCGATATCGCTGGTTTGGGCCTCCTCTTGAAACCGGTGTCGTGACCAGATTGTGCAGATGAGTTGTGCCCAGATCCTGAGGCATAGGCCGAGTCCGCAAACCTCGTCGACGTGTAAGAAGAAGTCGTTGCGTGTGGTTCAAGAGGTGGAGGAGCGGGAGGCTCATCATGTTCAGTTGCCGTTGATACAGTAGCCGGGCTGTCCTCCAGGCCTAGCGCGAACTTCTTCAACGTCTCCTCCAATTCCTTTTTCTTGCGAGGCGGCAAGCCATACACCCTGACTTCGAACAGCTTCTCTTCCTGCAGGTGAACACCATGCATCTTCTCGTACTTCTTCAACCTTCTCTTCAACCTCTTGTTTTCTACAGTCAGATCATCTATCACACCCCGGAACTCGTCAGCACTGCTTCCCCGTGTGCTTAGTTGCATCAAGTTGGACCTATACGGCAGTTCGGCCAGCTGCGCGTGGGTGTAAGGGGTTCTCTGTGCAGACATCTCTGGTGGAGGGTCTGCAGAGGACGAGTTGCGAAAGAAAAACGGGGGGTCATCTACAGAGACGTCAAACATTGTCGACAGGCGCAGGACATGCTGGACCACTTACTGTCTAAGATTGACGCGCCATCTTGAGTGACATTGTTGTTTGATTTCTCAAACCAGTTCTCCGCATTGCTGCTCTCGCCAGAGCTTTGCTTATGATTTCCAGACCTGCGAGAAAGGGTCGACGGAGGATTCGGTCTGTCACTACCGGGAGCCCGGCGTGTTCTCCAGTCGACTGATGCATGGCTTTGGCGGTTGGGCGAATGCACCAACGACACGGACTTGTGTGCTGGAGGTCTTCGTGGATGAGAGTCCGGAGGATACTGTGGGAGAGGTGCCATCCTCGTTGGATTTGGACCCGGAGGCTCTGGCAATGTCATTGCCCTGTGTTACTTCGGCCGAGTCATGGAACTGATGGTCTTCTTTAGTCGAGTCTCAAGTAGCCTTTCGATGTCTGGTTCGGAGCTGGACTTGGCAGCCAATGCTTGCAGTCGATTTCACGTCTTCGTGAGGAGGACGAGCGAGGTCATGCCCGGTGGTCGGTTTGTTGTCTCGTGAAGACAGACGGCCGCGACGATGGGGAAGCGTCAAGGGCTACGGCGATGGTGTTGATGGAAGACTACAGCAGCGGTGGTTGGGAGAGTCAATGGCGGTGCTGGCGGTGCCAACGTAGAAAGGAGACTGGAGCAGGCGGCGGCCATGGTCAGCAATATAATACATGTACGAATTGTTGTGTGTGCAGGTAGCAGGTGGTTTTCGATCGCGGGAGGAGGTCGAGGGGTGCAGAGATCATCGGGCTCGAGCATCGGGCCAGATCATGGCGACACACCGATTGGCTCTCACTCGCAGCTGTCGAACGCGGTCGAGACTTCACATCGAGACTTCACATCGAGACTTGACATCTCGATGGGCGATGCGCGTCGCCTTGCTCGATCATGGCAAACTTGAACCCTACTCATAGTTAACTAACATTACCCTTCCAAGCCTTCCACCGCAACAGCATTGAATGACCAACGTCTTCCCCATATTTATCGCTTGTTGCCATTGGCCTGCCGGTGCGACCTCCGCGACCATGCGCTCTGAATCTTGAGTCTTGAATCTTGAATCTTGAATCTTGAATCTTGAATCTCGAACCTCGAATCTTCGCGCACAGCATCGCTCATCGATCTGGTGTTTGTCGTGTTGTTGTTCCATGTTTATCAGCGGTTGTCCTGCTCGTTGCACCTGCTCGTTGCCCTGCTCATCGCCGTTGGCGGGCACCTACACACTTCGACCACTGCCTCAAATGCCTGTCATTGATGGCGTGTTGTTGTTGTTTCCATACCACGCTTGATCCCGCCCAGCCATGTCCAAAGGCAACTAGTCACAACGGCCATGCATACTCACAATATTGAACCACTCACCACGCCAGATCGAGCTACAGCCTGCACCACAGATCGACGATTTCGCCATTTGTGTGCGACGTGTGACGCATGTCCACTCTGCATCTCGTCTTCCCGTATGCAGTAAACGTGCTCCTAGAACACAATACGACTGCTGGCAGCAACCATCGTACACGCCCGCTTGAGCCATCTCAACGGCAGGCTTGCCATGTAAGCGCGCTCTCCAGACCTCTCTCGCTTCCAGACCGAAGAATGCCGTCAGCGAGGTCAACGTATTGAACTATCCATGAATAACAATCTGGGGTATGTGAACAAGCATGGAACAGAAAGCCAGCACGAACATCATCCTCCCAGCTCTTCCGGCCATTACCTCCCATCTGCCCTTATGTCTCCCTGAGCATCCGCCTTGTTGATGACGAAGCCATAAGGATCCCTGTCCTTCTCGCTGACCTCCACGCTCACAAACTCGTCCTCCAGTGCTTCCAGCATCTGCTCACTAACATCGTCCTTTGCTCTCTCTTGCTTCCTCACAGTCTCCCACTCCGCCTTGACCGCTTCCAGCAGCTGTCCCTTCAGCACACTGTGCAGGAATCCCCTCTCCGTGTTACTGTGAAAGAGCGTCACCACACACTGACCGCGCTCGATGGCTGCGAGAGCATCGTGATGACCCAGCTCGCCTGTGAAGAGCAGGTCAACGTCAAGGCCGGAGAACAGGGACCCGCCGCTGCCCGCGCAGATGCCGATGCTGGAGATGTTAATGTCCGCGATCGACGCCCCCTGCGGGATTGCGACGGGAAAGCCCTTCGGTCTGCCCACGCCCCGCCCTATACGCTCGATTATCGAGATTAGAGGCTGCGGCGTAAAGAAGCGGACAATGCGGCCCATGCCGGCGTTGGGCATGTCCGGAATGTCCTTTGTGGGTTTGATGATGGTGCGCGTATGAGAGGCTTTGCCGCTGAATCATCATGTTAGTGTTGGCTGGAAGGGCTGGGCGGGCATGATTTTACAGATTTAGATCGGCGCTCTTGATATTGTGTTGGGAGGGGTGGTGCTGCAGCATGTAGGTGGGTCGCTTGGGCTCCACGAACGGGTCCTCTTCTTCCGCTTGGGGCTGTGGTGTTTCTCGGGAGGATGCGGAGCCCTCTTCCTGTGCCTCATCCTCCTCTTCCGGCGCTGGTGCGGGCTCGCCGGTCACGATGTCCGCGAGCCAATCCCCTAGTCCACCGGGCGCGGCATCAATAGCAGTATGTGGGCTGTAAACCTGAATGGTTCTATCAGCATGAACATCACATAAGCTTGGTAACCCGTACGCTGATTCCTTCTGCAGCTAGTCTGAGCAGCGACTGCTGTTGGCTGTCTGCCAGCGTGAGCGACTTGAGACCCCGGAATATAATCGGATCTATGCTTTGGTTAATGTCAGCTGTCGTTGTGCGACGAAGGGCTCGGGCAACTTACGGTATGCGACCACAATTGAGTCATTGCGTTCTATAGCTTCGTCTACGACAGCTTTGGTAAGATCGATAGTGAGAAGGACAGAGTTCATCTGCCGGCGCAACGGGTCAAAAGGCGCCTCGAGGAGTACTGCGAGGCGTTGGCACAAGTCATCGATTATGCATGCTGTACAATGGACTCACAGCCAGTATTATCCCAGCTCTTGTCCGCCAAAGCCTCAGGGTAGCTGCAGCAAGAGTTCAGTCAAACACACATCTCCCAATACTATACATGTAACATATGTCAGCTTACAGCTTCCTCATAGCGCTCACCACCGCCTTTGAGAAAGGCGCAGTGGCGGTGCTGTAGCTCATGTTGAAAGAGCGGCGCAATGTTGCAGAGAACATGAATCGTGGTTGTCGCGGTGCGTCCTGGCGTTGGCTTGCAGCGAAGCTCAGCAGACACAGCCCCAAAGCGGTATAGTCGGTTCGGGGTGATCTCTTATCTGATCAGACGTCATTTGGTGAATTTCCACAGCTCAAGCACTCGAGGTGGTGGACTTACTAGTAGCTTTCTACCCGTCAGCATATCCTGTACACAGTCGCTCCCATACCACAACTATGAGCGCCCGAACAGACGCCGAAGCGACACAGGTCCAAAACTCCACTGGCGTGACGCCCGAACATCTCAAGGAAACGCTGGTTCAGAAACTCGACGCATCCCACGTCCAGATTCAGGATATGTCAGGTACGGCTGTCAGGAATCTTGCCCTGCGCACTCCGCTAACTCCACGCGCAGGTGGGTGCGGTCAGATGTTCGAAGCCATAATAGTATCGCCTCAGTTCGCGAAGAAGATGACGCTTGCAAGACACCGCCTGGTCAATTCGGTCCTGAAGGACGAGATTGCTGCTATACATGCTTGGACGCCGAAGTGTTTCACGCCCGAGGAATGGCAAAAGAAGCAGGGACAAGTATGATGCAACAGGCGTGTGTGCGCCGCGCGAGGAGCTTCGGCTGAGGTATGGAGGCACTTCCCACCAAGGAAGTCCCCAAGAATATTTATGGAATACCGGCAGGATGTCCAATGAGAGATTGCATAGTGCTGGCGCAAGGAAGTGGGTAGACGGGGCTGTCAACATGAGTCAAACATCACGTGCTAGTTGGGATAGCAAAGCGGAGTGCTGGTAGAAGGCAATATGAACGGTGAATGGCAAAGCTCGATCTGAAGCCTGTTACTGTATTGCTCTAGCTCAGCAGTACTTTGATCTCAGCGCTGGTGCGTGGGAAGAGCTCTCTCAGACTCGGTCCTTGCTGCTCTCCGGCTCCGTTTCTCATCGTGCGAAGTTCATCAGCCGCCAAGATCCTACCCTCAATAAATTCGAAGTCTTCGCAGAATCTCTCGGCTGCTTCATCTATAATCTCCTGCGCCATTTGCGTACTACGTAGCTGCTTGAGGTTTTCCATTGCGTCCATCAGAGCCGATGGTAGGAAGTCGTCGAGCGTCTGACTGGTGGCAACCAGCGAGTCTGGCTTGAATGACTCTAGTGAGGATATGGACGCCAAGTCCTCTGAAGAAGGTGACAGCGAAGCTAGCGCGACCAATAGAGGATGTAGCCCAGATGCCTGCTGAAGGTATCGATGCTGATATTCGATAAGGTTCGCAGCATGCTCCTGAACGGTGTCATCGATCTCCGAGACCCTTTGAATTGCAAAGGTGAAGGGTGCTAGAGTCGTTTTAGCAGCCAGTAAGCAATTGATGGCAAAAATCTCGTTCCCGGGTTCCCCCATCTTCTTGTACAAGTTAT
>JAKLMF010000393.1:0-17065 GCA_022813555.1 Botryosphaeria agaves | reverse complement strand
GAATCGAGGAGTACCGATCTATCTCCGGGTCACCACACGCCAACCCGAGCCAACTCCTTGCACAACCGCGACCTCGGCCAAGTCGATGGCATTGATGAGGATCGTCCTCTGAAGGGGGCACTCTGCCTGGCTCCAGATCCAGCAGTAGAGAACGGTAAGCACTCAGCCAGTCCTATGGATGATCTGGACTCTCCTGCGGTTGCCTTCACTAGAAATATCGGCTTAATCATCTAATCATCGTGCAGGATCCATCCTGATCAAAGACCTGGACGCGAAGCTGCAAGAAGTAACCGACCATCCGGAGCAGCACGTTCCCGCCGTCTTGCAGCATCCATTGAGGTCACCCAGCACCGATGCATCCGACACTGGCTCCAAGTCTGGTGGGTCAACACCGGGCAGCTCTAGTCACACACCGCATCCTATCCCAGAGCCCGACCAGGGTCCTCGTCTCAGGATGAAGCCAAGCATGAACTTCGGGGCTCCGCTCGGCCGGATACGATGAGTGTTCATGAACGTGCTTGGACGGTGTTCACTCTCAATACTCCACAGGATGGAGTCTTCCTTTCTTTCGTTGCAGGTATGGAGCTGGACTCTCTCACGTTATTGACGGCGTGGATATGAGACAGGCCTATAGGCGTAGAGGGTCCTTGCGGTTGGAACCACCTTGACGCCTGCTGCATCTCTCAAGGGGTTTGGGCAACATCTATGCCGCCCTTGCTGTCTTCGCCTCCACCGAGGCGTCTTGAATGAGTGGTTCCTCCTATCGAGTAGATTTTGCACTCCTTTCACTTGAAGTAGTAAAAGATTACCCCAAAACATAAACAATGTAATACCCCATACTATCAGTATGGACTTCAAAAGCAGTGCAGAGCATTTCTCTTCGCTTTACAGTGTGCAATCGCTCTCTTGCTTCCATCCTGGCGACGTTCCTGCGGGGTGGCTTGTCTCCGGAATGGGTCCGTGCGACTTCCTTACATGGCCAACCACTCTACGCGCTTCACGCGGCACGACGCGAGCCGGAACGCGTCAAGCTACAGAGACACACCCACCACGAACGCCTCTTTCGCGCATCCCTCACCAGCTGTCGTAAGTATAGCAAGTATTGTGTCGCGATATCGTCATTTTGACCGTCGCGGTTTCATATCTCCTTGCAGCCTCACATCTCTGCCATGTTTCGCCGTCTCACCGAGCGTGACTTCGACGTCGCACTGAAGGGGCGGGCTGAATGGGAGAACGGGTGAAGATATAAACCATGTTGTCCTGCGTTGATGATGCTGTCTCATCCAGCACGCTCTTCGCTTCTCCTCCTCCATCTCGTCTTTCCTGCAGCTGTGTCGTGTCGTTGAACGGATTCACTCGTTGAATATCCATTCTCACGCCTTCCATTCTCATCTGAGTACATCTTCTATTCACTACGCCTCGACGGCACCGGATTAAACACGTTATCTTGGATAATCACCTTCACCATGACGAGGCTTCTCACCCTTACCATCACGCTCCTTCTCAGCATCACAACCCTCACGCTAGCGGTGCCCGTCGACATGGCAGACATTGACGGCATGCGAGCAAGGGGCATGTCTGAGGTATGTCTCCACCACCTCGCTGATTGAGCTAGAATCTATCACCTCACCTGAAAACATCATGTTCTCACTTCCTGCCCTCTTTACAACTCGAACGTCCTTTTATCCCATCCTCACCCCATCTCCCCTCTCCTACCCAATTCGCAACAACCCCACTAACCCAAGCCAGCACGACATCTCCGCCAACCTCCGAACCCGCTACCCCAACCCTTCCCACACCCACCGCCGCCACGCCCGGCACCACAAGCGCACCCCCAGCATCAGCGGAGACGTCTCTCTGGCCGCTCCTCTCGCCGCCCGCGCTGCCGCCCCTCTACCCCTCGCCGACGCACACCCTGCGGCGTTGGCCAACGCGGACGCGGCGCCGGAACCGCAGCCGGATGCGCGCACCACGAAGCAGGCCATTACGGAGATCATGCACAAGGTGCTGAAGGGCGCGAAGATTGTGGGGAGGGAGGCGGGGGAGGGGGATGCGTATGAGGGGATGGAGGGGAGAGTGATGAAACCTAGGGGAGAGCACCATTGGTGATGCGCGATGGGATAGGTGAGGTGATGGAAGGAGGGTGGGATGGAATTGGGTCCTGGGAGGCGTTGTACGGTATATTTTGGCATGATGATCATGGGTTATGGGACATGGGACGGCTGTTTGAGATTGTAACAACGTATGCATCGTGCTCTGCACGGCGATAGACTACGAGAATTCTGAATGACACCGGCCGTGAAGGCATCGCCTCAAACTCTAGATACGCCTTCGATCTGTCAAACCTCCCAACTCCATCATTCATGATCCGTTCTTTGATCCACCTGCCACGAAGATATAATTCTCCCAGGCCTCCCCATCAGAAACTGAAGCTCATGCGCTAAACCCCCATCGTAAAATCATGCTCAATCCCCGGCGTAACACTCGCCATGAACTTCAAAAACACCACCAAATACTGATCCACCCGTATCGCCACCTCCTCCTCCTCCGCGCCCGCATCCTGCTGCAGCACCTCCTCCCACTCATCCGCCTCCTTCCCCTTCCCCTCCCTCTCCCTCTCCGTCAGCTTCAAATTCCTCGTATCATCCACCAGTCCCTCCAGCCCACTCTCCACCGCCCTCCCCCTCGCCCCCTTCCCCTCCTTCAGCCTCTGCATCCGCAGCTTCAGCGCCGCGTCCGCGCGATCCAGCAGCACCTTCATGACGCTGGCGTGCTTGCAGGGGTGCACGCTGGCCGTCTTGACGGGCGTGTCGAAGAAGGGGAAGTCCTCGAGCGTGACGGTCTTGTCCTTGTAGTCGCCGACGATGTCCTCCATCATCAGGTGGGGCGGGAGCGGGTCCGAGGAGGCGGTGTAGCCGGAGAGGTAGAGGCGTGGGGTGCGGTAGTAGGGCGTGTAGGTTATGTAGAGGGTGTAGGTGCGGAGAGGTCTAGCGAGGGTGTGAGCGGTTAGCGTTGGTCCTCAGCGCGAATGAATTATATGTCTCTTGGGCGGTGCAGCAGAGACAGCGCAGTCCCGTGCCCCAGACGCCGGAGCCCAAGCGTGAAGCAGGAAACGGAAAGCAGAAACACTCACGCAGTCGTCCCACTCCCACCCTTCGGATCCCGGATAATCGCCTCCTCATCATCCTCCTCATCCTCCATATCCGGGATCTCCTCCTCCTCCACCTCCACATCCCCCAAATTCCCGCTCTCATCCACCGTCCTCACATCCCCCACCCTCGCCTCCTCCCTCACCCCCCCGCCCCCCGTCCTCAACCACCCATCATCTTCCCCCGCTCCCATCCCCCCCTTCCCCTCCTCCCCATCAGCACCAAGCCCATCCCTCACCACCGTCTCCCCCCCAACATCCCCAGCAAAATGCTCGTCGAGCCGGCGGTGGCACGGCACGCCCCGGGTCATGAGGTACTGTTTCTCGGCGGGGAGGTAGGCGACGCGCTTGGCGGCCGAGGAGGCGGGGGCCCAGGACCAGGAGGGGAACTTGTAGACGAGGAAGTCGCCGGCCTGGACGAACTCTTCGGGGGTGATCTGGCCGGTGGTGCGGAAGGTGGAGACGTGCGAGAGGGGCGCGTATTTGTCGCGCAGGGTGTCGAGGGTGCCGCGCAGGAACTGCATGGTTGGGGCGTGTGGTCGGGGAAGCTGTCTATTTTACTGCTCGAGTGGAGGAGTAGTTTTGTGAAGTGTCGTCGATCGAAGAAGTTGTTGATGAGAGCTTGCGTGGGAGTTGCTGGATGTGAGAGGGGTGGTGGAGGGGCCGGTGCTGCGTTTGGTGAGTGGGCACTGGCAGGGCTGCAGGACCGCGGGAGGTTATCTTATCGATCACATGCATCAGGGTCAACATGGGGAAGACTAGCCGCACACAACGTGCCATGGTCGTCGGAGGCGCGCCTAAGGATTTCTGCGGCCGGGCCTTGTATCATCCGCTTTGGTATGCTGACTCTGCCGTGAAGTCACTCGGAGCGAGCTCACGAGCATAGTACGAGGTAGTTGCTCGTTCTCTTCCGAAGCAACATTCTTGAATGCTCCAGGAAGTCGCCTTTCTGTGCGAGCTTTGCCCCTGGCGGACGTCCTTAGTCAGGGAACCCAGTAGGCAATACACGCAGATCTGAAGCTCGGTTGTAAAGAACCGAGACTAATCTAGCTTCTGGATAGGAAAAGTGTCTTGCAGCTTGACTGACAAACTTCCTTTGAGATTTCCAAGCTGTGGTATTCATAGATCAGGCCATGCTCCGCGCACCGGTAACGTCGGGTACAAATTTGCATTCGGAGAGTTGGAGTTGAAGTTTCAGCATAGCTCTTCTTGAACTCTACCACCAATCAGGCCACTATGATGCTCCCGTAGCTCCAAGCCAACCAAACGGCGAGCGCACAGCTCTCATTGGTCGGAATCCCAGTCCGCCGCAATACAGAAGACCGAAGCCCAGGCATCGAACTTGCCTCTTGAGTATGACGACGGTCGCGATGGAAGCCGGAGGTTTCTCCGCCACTATTCGGAGTGTAGCCCGGACGGCTATCTGTCTCCCCTGTCCTTGTCCTAACTCCTGATCGTGTGTGTTGGCATAAGGAAGTCCGGATCGGCGTCTTGCTCTGGACCACATGCACTTTTCGGTTACCGCTTTCCCATCTCTCCCTTAACTTTCGCATCCACCTGTCAAATTGCGCATCCAGCCAGTCTCGTCCTACCGTCATTTGCCACCTTTCCTCCAACCTTCACATCTTTCACTTCTGTAGGTATGTTTGCAACAAGCTTGGCTGCGTCTGGCGGGCGCTGAGCGTCCATCTCTCCGCTCTCCGCTCTCCGCTCTCCGCTCTCCGCTCTCCGCTCTCGTCCATCACGTGGGCCACACGCTGTCAACCATTCATCTACTCTCGACCACGCCGCCCCGGTGCATCCGTTGTGAGGGGCGCTCGTCCCCCGTCTTTCTGTCCGCTGCTCATACGAACTCGATATGAGCGTCTTCGGATCACCCGTAATGGAGCATGGCGGCTCCGGAAGCGGCTCTGCCGGCAGCCCCTTGGATGGTTTCCAGAGGCGGGAGAGAGCGGCCATTGCTGCCCAGGCTTGCGAGACGTGCCGGTCACGAAAGTCAAAGTGCGATGAGAAGAGGCCAAAGTGCAGCCTCTGCATACGCCTCAATGTCGAGTGCAAGTATAGGGAGCCCCAACCGACCAAGTAAGTGCATCCTTCGACCACTCGGATCGATCACTCGAAACCGGACTGGGTTGATCACAAGGCCACAGAAAAGACAAGACGCTGGTCTACATCATGAACACTCTTAATCGTATGGAGGGCAAGTTAGACCAGATTGGAAACGCTGTTGGTCCGGAGAGTGGTTCACGTTCACGCGGCGCGACCGACTCGGTATCTCGTGACCCAGCTCAGACACCGAACGTCAACTCGGCCTCGCCTCCCTCAGTTGCTGAGTTCCGGCCTCAGCAGTTGCCAGGAGAGTCAAAGCAGGGCGCCTCCACCAAGAAGCACCAATCACAACTGTCCAGAGGCTACCAGCACCTAACTACTCCACACAAGGTCATCCTCTGGCCCGCGGTGTACTTCTACATCCTCAATTCTGGCGTCAGCGTCGCGGATGATCTTCAATACATCCTCCAAGGCGGTACACCCTGGTTCCTGAGGCAGGAACTCGCAAAGCACCAGGTCGGAATGGCGACCGATGTCCACCTCACTAGCCGTCCAGTTGAGAACGCCAGCAATACAGACTCTCGATCTAAACAAAGCTTTCCCGAACTCACGCACGACCTCATGCAACGGTACACAGACGCTTATTTCAGCACTTACAACGTTCTCTACCCTCTCCTCGAGCGTGGTGACTTTGTCGAATTTTGCCTCAACCCCATTATGAGTGCAGGCTTCGGGGATGATCATCCCTCATTGATGTCTCTACTGGTGTTCGCACTCGGCAAGATGGCGTATGAGGGAACCTGGGGAGCCCCTTTGGAGGAAGTGAACGGATGGCACAGTGGATTGAGGGGAGGTTCAGCCGATCATCCGCCAGGTATCGAGATCTTCAACGAAGCTTTAAAGCGCCTTGGCCCCGTGTATACTTCTTGCACACTCGAGACTATACAATGCCTCTTGCTTGCCGCGTACGTTGTCTGCTGCAGCTCCATACAAGGATATTCGTTGACACTTAGTTTGTCGTAGGGTCTATTACGAAGCATGTGCCAGACATATCGTACGTCACTGCGAGGCATGTATGTACTGTCAAGTTCTCGCATCTAACGCACTATACAGGACTTCTGGCGATGTTGCGTGTCCGCCTCCATGGCGTGCCAGGTACTGGTCAAGTGGTAAGTACTGATCAAAGCGGGCTCGGCGCTCTGATGCTCCTGAT
The DNA here is from genome assembly GCA_022813555.1 of Botryosphaeria agaves. NCBI lineage: Eukaryota > Fungi > Ascomycota > Dothideomycetes > Botryosphaeriales > Botryosphaeriaceae > Botryosphaeria > Botryosphaeria agaves. Next base: position 10,655 of record JAKLMF010000393.1, on the reverse strand, counting down.
CCTAACTTCCCATAGTGAAAAGATCGACTGGGATACGCATCGCGGTGCAGTGATAAAGCGAGTGTACTGGACATGCAACCTAATCGAGAAGTATGTCACACCCACAACCGTATCGACGCGTGTTACAGATTTCTTATTTACCAACGGTGGATACAGCTGGTACCACTTCGACCTGGACCTTCCTCAAACCGGCATAGGTGACTACGAGGATCAAGTGCCCTTGCCCGGCGATAACTTCGGAGATCGTAGCATTGAGGCCGAGACAGTCACCCTTCACTTCTTGGCGATTATAGCTCTTCGTCGATTAATCTCGCGAATACACGCTGCAATCTTCGATGGTACGTCTGATCGTGCCTCCGATATGCAAGCTGAAGTTTTGACCGAAGGATTCGACAATACGACTTGCGGCCAATTTCTGAGGAGATTCATGCTGACTTATAGAACATAGCCACCAACTCTGCAGAGACCTCGGATGACTACAACGGCCCCCCAATCCACGTAATGTCCGAACTAGCCCGCCAGCTCGAGGTCTGGCGCGACCTTCTTCCCGAACGTCTCCAGTGGCAGGACGACGAGAAACTCAGGTTCGCGGTGTGGGATGCGCAAGGCAACTCTCGCCAAGTCTCGTTTGCAGAAAAGGCAGAGGGCATGCCTCGCGAGTACAGCATGAGCGTCGATATCCTTACGGCACAGCTGCGGTCGCGTTACTACTATGCGCGCTTCATGATCTACCGACCTTTTGTCTTCAAGTGCCTGCACTTTGATGAGATTACGAGCCAGGAGGACCGCGAGGGTGCCGCAATGTGCTTGAACAGCGCGCTACTGTGGCCGATTGCGCTGGCGCCGCCGAGCGGGAGGAAAAGACTGGTGCCGTACTTGTTTGCCTGGACGCAAAACTTCCTCGGCATCTTGCTGGTGATGAGGATGGCGACGAAGAGGGGGTCTTTGATCGATATCGCGAATCAGTATGTCGACATGGCCGAATTGCAGGACACGATATTTGTGATGCTGCATTGGCTGCGTGATATGCGGCAAGTGGATGGCAACGCGGAGTGGTCGTGGAATCTTTTGAAGCAGCTTTGGCCGGAGATACTGTCGCCGCAGGACATGGCTATTGAGTGAACGGCTATACGAGACGTACGGGCAACATCATATAAAGAGGAGGACGGAACATGGATGGTATACGTTCGGCTCGATGGCAACGATCGTCACAGCCTTGTGGCACATACAGCATCTCGAGGCTGCACCTGCGACTCAGATGCGGACATGAGCTCCAGCCCAAACATCCGCATTTGCATTTGCTAGCGAAGGAGTCCGGGTGCTTTTGGGAGCACTCTCTTTTCTATCTCTCTATGGCTCTGGGGACGAATGAATCACGTGCACTATTTCCTTCCTTCCACGCTGGAATGATGATGCTGACACGGTTTCGCTATCGGAGCAGGAGCGGATCATTCGGAAAAGCGCGAGCTAGCGAAACGGAAGCCTTGTGCATCTTTCATGGCCTTCATATTGGCGTTCTGGGGTGGGCTCTGAGTGATGCATTGCGATGGCGATATGGACGGGGAGTTAGCAGCAACGTATGGCTTTGAATCTTGCATCTCCACCTCAATGGTCCAGATGAGGCATCTTCTGCGTCGTAACAGGATAGCTTCGGACTGCTGTAAATTGTCAGTTGTGCTGCTAGGCTGTTCCAGCGGAGGTGCACGTACACATGTCTTTGTATTTTGAGTATACAGCTTTCGAGCAACAAAAGGGAAGACGATTGTAATTGGACAAAGTTGGCCCCGCTTGTCATATTTCACCCTCTGGAGTGTTTGAGGAGATCGTCTTGTATTGACTTCGCAGTCCGAGATCCCTCGGTCACTTGGAGACCTCTCACCGCCTTGCGATGAATGCATGTGAAAATCGCCGCATTGCGTCAATAGATGCAGAACGAGCTTCAGCGGCTCTGACAACGATTTACTTGTAATACACAGACCCGGAGACAAATCTGAGAGTCACAAGAAGGACTTCCCGTGAGACACAAATTACATTCTCCCACTATTGCACCCGCCTAACCGCTCTTGTCTACATCAACATCACCACCTCTCCACACCCCAAACACTGGCACCCGGAGCATAGGAAGTTTCCATCCCACTTCGAGCAATGGCACACACCAGCGACCGCCATTACGAACTCATCCTCCTCGGCGCAACCGGTTACACAGGCAAGCTCTGCGCCGAACATATCACCAACCACCTGCCCACCGACTTGCGATGGGCTATCGCAGGCCGTAATCCGGAGAAACTGGCCAATCTTGCGCGGGAGCTGAGGGCGATGAACCCGGATCGGGAGGGGCCTGGTATGTTGGTACTTTTACTGCTTCGATGCTCTTGCCATTGCTGTTGCTGTTGTCGTTGTATTACGATTCTTCTCGCCTCGCTAGGAGAATGGTGATGTCAAGAAGCGAGGCTGATGGAGAAACAGGCATTGAAGTTGTGGGACTGAAAGAAGATGAGCTCGACGCGTTGGCGGGCAAGACGCGCTGCTTGATTACGACGGTGGGGCCGTATCACAGGTATGGCGAGCCGGTTGTGAAAGCGTGCGCGAGGAAGGGGACGCATTATGTTGACTGGTAGGTGAGCTTCTTTCTCCTCATCTGACTGTCTTGCTAAGCCGTGGGGGTGGGGCAGTACTGGGGAAGCCCCGTGGGTAAGGGACATGATTACGAAGTATCATGATAAAGCCAAGGCTAGTGGAGCAATTGTAAGTTCTTTTCTTCTGTTCAGCTCAGGGGCTCTTTGCATTGTCGTCCCCGTCCAAGACTGTTTTGATGGTCTTGTGGGAAATCCATCTCCACTGTGGTTGTGGTTCTTTCCCGGTTCTTTCCCAGTTCATTTGCATGGCAGGCCTTTCGTGCAATCTGTTCGGCCATGAAGGACAACCTCCTAGTATGGAACGAGTGCGCAGATGAATGTTTTCATTGCCAGTCAAAACCACAACGGCCTGTTGTCCCTGTTCGCTACAGCCCACTAACAAAGCACTCAGATGATCCCCCAATGCGGCATCGACAGCGTTCCCGCAGACATAATAGCATGGATTCTCGCCACCTACATCCGCGAGACCCTCTCAGTCGGCGTTATTGAAGTGGTCAACTCTCTGCAAGAAATTGAGTAACTAGTTCCCCCCCCTTCTTCCTCCCTTCCCCGCATTCCTCCACTAACAACTCCCCTCCCAGCATGAGCCCCAGCGGCGGGACCCTCTCCACCGTCCTCACCCTCGCCGAATCCTACAGCCCCACCCAAATCACCTCCTCCCTGCGCCCCTACGCCCTCTCCCCCATCCCCGCACCCGCCCACCCCGCCCCCTCCCACCCAACTCTATCCTCCCGCCTCCTCGGCATCCGCAGCGTGCCGGGCCTCGGCGTGCTGACCGACAGCCCGCAGGGCGCCATCGACGCCGTCATCGTGCACCGCTCGTGGGGCCTGCTGGACGGCGGCCGGTACTATGGGGAACGGTTTCGGTTTAGCGAGTGGATGCGCGCCCGCAACGCGCTGATGGGCGTGCTGGTGCATTTTGCGATTTTGCTGGGGACGGTCGCGGTGATGCTGCCGCCGGTGAGGTGGGTGTTGAAGGGGTTGGTTACGCAGCCGGGGATGGGGCCTGAGATTGGGTATGTGCACCTGTTTTGTTTCGTCTCCTATCTTGTCTTTCTGGTTCGTTGAGTCGCGTTGAGCTTGAGAATAGGAGGACGACGATCGAAGTGCAGCGCTGACGATCACGACAATAGGGGCACCAAGAACAACCGGCTTGTTTACCGCGCCATCGCCGTAGCGGACCATTCCGAGCCCGGTACACCCAAGCGGGCGAGTGCAACGTTCAAGTGGACTGGCAGCGGGTACTATCTGACGGGACTGCTGCTCGCGGAGGCAGCGATGGTGATCTTGCGTGGTGAGGGCAACACGGAGGCGCACAAGCTTGGAGGAGGCGTACTCACGCCTGCAACGCTGGGGCGGCAGTACGTTGACCGGATGAGGAAGGCTGGCGTGCAGATGGATGTCGGGATGATGTTCGAGTAGGAGAGAGGGCACGGATGCTAGATGGTTATATGATCTATACAGGAAGAGGTGAAAACTTCCGTACGTAGTGTCTCTGACCACGTGAAGGCGTTCAAAATTGCACCGGCGAATAAAGTGAAGTGACACACGCGGCTGTTTCATTGAGTTACCTCTGCTATGAACAGAGTCATCTTCCTTTCAGCATTCGAAGCGTAGAGTACAGCAGTGGCTCTTCTAACTTCCCACATCCGCAACGCCCACAACTTATGCCTTTGCAATGGACTTTCAACCCACTTGCTCGGGTATCAACGACTATGACAGCCCGCCTCGATTCTTGGGAGAGGGACGTCCTGCTTAGGATACTCAAGCTGGTAGCGCGTCTAACGGGCCGAGAGCAGCCTACTCAGCTACCAGCACCTGAGCGTCACTCGTACCGGCTGTTTGCCTTCTCCGGCAACCGACCTTGTTCGCGAGGAGGATTGCAGTAGCGTTTCCTCGTGGTGTGTTCGTGTGATCTCAACCGCCTCGTCGCCTTTCTTCGTACGCCGCGACCGCTTTCTCAATATCTTCAAGGGTCATTTTGTCGCCGTACGAATCCATCAGTGTGTTGTTCCGGTCCTGATGAGGATCCGTCCGCGGCGCCGTACTATGGACGCCGGCTTCCATGAACTTTGATGCTGTGACGCCTGGAGCGGGTCAGCTATGCTTGTCTTATATTGTTCATTCTGTCAAGGTTGCTGACCGACTAGGACTGTTGCTAGTGCTGGGACAAGCCTGAGAGAGGTCAGTGATGTATTTCAAAGGAGTTAGATGTGCTGGCTACGGCGCGGGGTGTCTGTACCATTTCCCTGTCTTGCGTAAAGCGGATGGATTCACTGCTGCCGCTGGTAAAGGTGTACGTTGGGATGCCGGCCCATGCCACTGCACCGTCGGTTGGCCGTTCGCACCGGTCTCGAATGGTCGCAAGGGAGTATGGGAAGACATGGCGAGTGTGAGATCGAGTTGGGTAACCGTGCAAGACTGCCTGATTCTTTCTTGCTGGTTTTGACAATACGAGGGCAGACGGCCAGATGGCAAGCTTTGAGGACTGGGAGAATTGTTTTACAGACAGAGAAACCGGCTATCACGAGAATAAAACAGAAGTCAAAATGCTACGCTCACGAAGCAGAGGCACCTCGGATAATATAAGGCTCGAGATGCTCGGTACAGCGTCATCGCATATCGCGGCTCAGCCGCCCGGGACTTGCAGCGGCCAAGGGCCTTGGAGGGTGCGGGATGGCGGGGAAAAAGGCCCTTGCCGTACTCGCTGCTTGGAACGGAGGTGGAGTGACCCATGTGTGGTGCGGCAGGAGTGGCGGGATCGTTGGCTGATGATGGCTCGAGTCAAGCATGATGTTAAGCGAAGTGTGGGAGGCAGTGGTCCAGAACTCTCAGCGGCTTCGGGGGGAAAAGCCTGCGGGGACAGGACGTTTGAGCACAGCGAGTGGAGAAGCGGGAAGAGGGAGATCACACACATTCAACTCTACGCGTCTTTCAAGCAATATGTACATAAATGGTGGAGATGTTTCCATCGCATCAACAGATGGGTTCAACAAGTCCTATGGTCTAGTGGTATGACGCATCCTTCACAAGGCTGATTTCACAATCGGTCAGATGCCAAGCCGGATGAGGTCCTGGGTGAGTCATCATTCGAGCAGCATTCGTTTCAATCACTAACATCGATAAGGTTCGATCCCCAGTGGGACTACAATTTTTGCCTTTTCGCATCCCTTTTGCTTTCCCTATCTTGCGCTCTGTCTCGCACAGTTTCCTTCCTTTTGCCGGAAATTCCATTATTTTGTGAGAAACAAAACGCGAGAAACCCACGCTGTGGTAACTCCAGCGGAAAGCGAACACAAGACTGATGTTTGCTGCTTGTGCCTCGACAACACGATGAAATACAACGTCAGAACTCTGACGCGTTAGCGGGAACGCATCCTGTCGATGGAGGAGTTTGTTTTTCTCATCATTACTGGACAAAGTGTGACTCTGGAGTACGTCTTTTAGGCAACAAAGAACGTTCCGAGTGAACTGAACCGACTGCATAACTATCGCTGACGGAATCAGGCGTTCTTGTCTCGATAAGACAGGACCACAATCACATTGTCCGACCGAGGAAAGATCACCAGCGCGATGCATGTTAACGGCAGCGCACCGATTCACAGGCACGGACGTAAGTCTACAATGAATGTCTCCAATAGCTTCCCTCCCGCAGCCCTCAAACGGCGTCTGCGCAGTTGCTCTGCTCTTCGTCCTCGCCCCACTCAATGCGCCAACTGCCATCGTCTTCTTCAATCATACCCCAGCAGCCCGGACACGTCTCGCGGCACAGACACGCGACTTCCACGTCAGCACCAGCGGTCGTCCTGATCCCTGGCCTGACTTCCGCGAGGCAGTCCCGCTCCGTGAACACCCTTGCCACCAACTTCTCCCTTGGGCCGGAGTTCCCCATCGTGCGGTCCAGGGCGGTTATCAATGCGGCCAGCCACGCAGTGAAGGAGACGTGCAAAGGCCACTTTGCCGGCTGAGGATAAAAGTCCAGAGACAGGTACTTGAGCTTCGGCAGGTTCGCAAAGACGTCGGCGGGAGCGGCGCTGTCACGTAATGCGTGGATCATGGCCCTCAGCGTCTCCGAGATTGGTCGCCAAAGCAGATCCGCTTCGTTTTCGACCATGACCTGCAACAGTTGCGGCATGTGTTTCCAGGGTATCTGCCGCGGCAGGGGGCCTTCGCAGAAAAGGCGGCGCGTTTCAAAGTCTGTGTTGTTGCGCAGTTCGTGGATGCGGCGGTTGCGGATGTTTTCCTTCGCGGCGTCACGGTAGGGGCGTTGCTCCCGGTATATCGGCTCGGCCGCAATGGAGAGGCGGATAGAGCGAACGAGAGCCTGGTAGTGTGACGGAACTTGAGAGAAGAACGTGGCAATCGCGTCGGCATTGTGGAAGACGAAAGTCGTGCGCCAGTAGAAGAGCTGGCTAGCCTCCTCCCGTATCATGCGGCATGTGTAAATTGCTGGTCCCATGAATTTGCGGTCACGGTACACAGAGTCTGCAAACTTGGGCCCGCCTATTCTCGATCTATCCGTCTTCATGTGCGAATGTACGACGGTGTCCTTTGAGAACGCATAGTCATAGATGCGATTTCGGAGCTCGCCGGGGAGAGCCAAGAGCCTGCTCTCGGTTGCTTTTGGAGCGTGCGTTTGGTTTCGAAGTCGTTGAGATGCCTCCTGGAGACGTGGGCGCTCAGCAAGATGTATTGTCCGTTGTGGATGGCTGCTGTTGCTGATGTTCACTAATGCCACCGCAGCTTCGCGCTCACGCCTCTTCTCAGCGGTGTACTCGTCTTCTGGAGTGGCCAAGGTGTTTGGCGTCGATGGATCCATCCTTCTTCGCAAGCGGAGGACCTGGTAAAAGAACGTTGATTTGCTATGCATGTACGAACCTGTGTGTCGGCGGTCACTCGTAAGATCGTGTCGTCGTTTGTAGCGACCCTAGGAATAAACGATAGTATTATCGTTGGATGTTCGTGTGTTGACAGCGTAATTCAAGCTAGTGTACCGTCCTTATAGCTAACAGAACATAGAAGATAGAGTAGGAACAACAGGGTAGTACCAGCGAGCTCTTTGCACTTGCTCTACCTGTTTCTATTGCACTTGCCTTCCACGTCATGACTTAGAAGGAGCTACTGTTGTATCGGCTACGTGAATATACACAACGAACACGACGAGAACAAGAGAGTAGCGGAGTGATACATAGGTGAGAGTGTGGTTGCGAGAGGTTCGCAAATTGAACACAAGTTGCGCGGAAGAGCAGCACAAGAGAGGCGAGTGTACTAGAGAATCGGGAGCTGCTCTGCGCAAAGCGAGTCTCTCTATCATACATCGTGTGATGATGTTTCAGTTCTTGACCGCTGTGCATTGGTTCTCCATGTCTGACATTCAAAGGCTTCGTCAAGAAGGTCTTCCGCTCAAGAGCAGCTTTGTCTTGTCCGTTCCTGATCAGAATCAACTCCTGTCTGCCATTCGATCGCCGACCCCATCATCGCTCGATTTTGCTGGTAGATTCAAGCCTCGCGGAAGAAGCTCTCAAGACGTATCGCTATCGCCAGCGTCCTATGCACTAAGGCGCCGGACGTCTTCAGCAGCTTCAAAATCGATGCTGTATGGAATTTTGGACGAATGCGAAGGCCGAACCGACCTCGGACTTCGCTTCCAACATACTACTGGCGCTACGATAGTGATCCATTGCACATCCATGTTGGTCGATACGAAGCTCTTGGACACCGGCTCGATTCCCCTATCTTCAAGGGAAACTCGTTTTTCTGTTGGTGATGCGCTGTCCTTCCTCTTTCAACATTCTAACCCAGTAGTCGTGACCCAACAGTCGGAATAGTTGATCTCCGCCTCCGTTCTTGCGGCTTGGTACATGTCTGTCAACTGTCTCACTACTTCCTGGACATTGTCTTGACAGTCTGGATTCCTCAACCGTGCTTCGGCGTCCTCGATTGCTTCCAACACCTTCCTCAGTGCATTTGCAAGCTGCCTTGCTCGGTTGGGCTGATTACGGGACTTGAAGTAAGTCAAGAATCCAGCAACGACAGTTTGCACAGCGCCGAGAACCACGATGGCAGTGCTGACTTTGTTGCTTTTTGCACCGCCGAGGGAGGCAAGCGTGGCACCCAAGACGATCTAGAATCAGAGAAGCAGATTTGAGACCGTTTCAGCGAGCCAATATTGCCGGTTGCACCACTTGAAGTCTGTTTTCACTCGCGGATAGAGATCTTGACCTTTGATGCTGCCGTCAAACAGCTCTCCAAGAAGCCTTGTGAAAAGACACTCTCCCTGTTTGCGTGCTGCCACTGTGTCGCCATGAAAACGATCAAGCATGCCCACCATGTTGCAGAAGAGATGGTGTTTCGGTAATCCGTGCTTGTGGAGTTCGTGATCGATATGGAGTATGGTATCGCGTGGTTGATCAACCTTGTCATTCTGTACGACTGGTCGCTCCTTACCTACGATGACTGATCTGTTTTCATCTGTGATGACTGATCGATTCTTATCCGCCATCTCATCCAAGTCCCTTCAGGGGTTTCTATATTGGAGTGAACAAAGTCGGACGCTAGCACCAGAAGAACGTATCCCGAAGAGAAACACACGAGCTGCCACTGATGGAAGACAATAATCCAGCTATAGTTGCGGAGACGTTACAGACCTACAACATGGTAATTTCAGATAAGACATCGAAGTCCTCTCATTCCTACTTTCTATGGCCGTGCAACACGCTCTTGCCCAGGGCAACCTGTTGATTCAGCCGAGTCAGGCGCACTGTCAGCTGAAGGTTCGACTCGTTGAACGAGCAAGCCTCAGTTCAAGCTTGCATGAGATGTGTGAGTTTGCGGAGCGATTAGAAGCACAGCCTGTTGTTTGGCTTCTTGCTGTTCGCGTATCTTCGTTTCTACATGGCACCAATGAGCAGCAAATACGCCCGTGACAGCTGAAGATCCAGCCTGTAAGCGCCTGCCGCTTTCGTCGGCCATGAAGTGTCGTGCAGTGACGCATTGACGCAGAAGGCTCCAGGAACCGGGAAGATGCTTCAGCCGCACCTAACAATAACCACTGCTGCAGCGCAACAGGCTTGATTGTGAGTGAATCTTCCCGATTTTGACGAGGATGAAGCGCTCTCGGCGTCGTTCTGCGCTAGCCGAATTGACCTTGCTCCGCACGGGCTGAACTCATCACCTTCCATTCCAATGCAATGAAGTCGGGCCCCTGGGTCAGTCTCTCGTTGTTCTCCAAGTCGATGGTCTTGACGGGTCCCTTTCACCGCCTTTGAGCTCTAGAAAGGGCGTTCTCGAATGAACAGCCAGGCCCCAAACCTCGTACTTCAAGGAAAGCATCGACCCCATGTCTTCGTCCGCAGCTTCATTGGGTAACGGGGAGTCCAGCTTCAAACGTAAGAGAGTTGGGAGTGACGCCAGCACGGGAAAATCTGTTGCTCGACGGAGAACGGCATGCCAGTCTTGCAGGATTCGCAAGGTGAAATGTGACAACGAGCGGCCGAGCTGTGGTCTGTGTCGAAGCACTGAAGCCCAGTGTGTGTATATCGACAGTATTTCGGACAAGATTGCGTGCGCAAGATTCTCTCCGGCTGCGTCTTAGCCATTGTGACTGATAGGAGCAGGCTAGATCCCGCTACCAAGCTGATAGTAAACCGCTTGGATCAAATATTGAAGGGGGTTGAAGGGATCTCTTCAGCCATACAATCACAGCCGGTAGGTTTTGCAGTTTGATAGCAATGGGAGTGGGTCAATTCATCAGAGTGTCCTCCACCATTTCTAGGATCATATATAATTTCTCTGCTACCTTTGCTACCCAGCTTGCCTTTTTGACAAAGTACAGCTAGGAGATCCTCCACCGCCCGAGGCCAGCCAACGCCTTAGCTATGCTCTGGACGCAAACTTGTCTGCGTTTAATTCTGGTCAGCGATCTAAATTCTGCGCTTCTCCAGATCATGTCCGGACAGGCCGGCACACTCCGCCTTTGACCTCGGTCCCATCCAATCTTAGTTCACACAATGCTGCCAT